>LPNX010786271.1:11769-32109 GCA_001517045.1 Pseudotsuga menziesii
GCTAACGAGATTCCGGCAATGAGACATCTGCCCTAGTCTCCTTCAGGATAAACCATCCAGGTTTGTCACCGTATCTATTGCATTCATCATTATATGGTATTCCAGTATCATTCTGAAGGTTATTGCAGATTCATCCGTACAGCTGGGGGCATTTAGCTGGGAAAACCCTAGTCATTCACCAGGACTCTAGATCACCATATTTCTTCTGCATGAGGCCTGCATCCTCACTGATAGGACCACTCTACTGCATTGGGTGATTATCATCTATCACATTGTTCATCCGAGGCAGCTAGCAGTAGTTTACAGGGTTGTGGGGGCGTGAGCAGCAAATTGGGAGATCAATTCGCTAGGGCACCTGGAAAGGTCAAAACCCTTGCATGCTCCGGCCATCCTCTCCGGCACGGGCACACCTTCCTTCCGACTTATTTCCAGCTGAAACTGACCATCCCTTCAGCAAAAACGTCACACTTGTTTGATTCAGCCATCCGGGGTATTGCAGCAGAAAACAAGGTTATTTCTTCACCAGCTCAACTCATCTTGCATGCGTATTCTCTCAGGAGCATACTCAGCCGACTTATCAGTGGTAAGTGTTCATTCTATCCTGCAAACCCTAACCCTAATTTCAGCTATAAAATAGAGAAATTTCGCATGGCAGTTTGCATGCCCGGCTATTTCAATAAAATTGCATAGAAATAGAAAATATCAGGATTTGGGATATTACAGTGGTATCAGAGCATGATCCTTGCCAGCTATGGGCACATAGCAATTGAATAAAAGTGCATGTTCATGCATGCGTGTACATGCAAATGCATGTCATTGATGTTGGACCTTGGTGAAGTGCATGTCAGAACAAAGGTTTTTCTTTGCCAGCTTGTGAGAACATGAAGACAATGAGAAGGATCTTGACTGGAAATTGGCAAAGGTTAGCAGTACTTCAACACTTGCCTCGATATCAGGAGTATCTAGCTTTGGGTGATGAGGTATGTGCAGCACTGTTCTTTCAAGATTATTACACCATCAAGTTCGGGAGCCAGCCCAAGGATTTGGATGAGGATCTCCTTAAAGGCATAGTTGGGGGAGGGAAGAAAGATGAGCATGAAGTACAGGTTGTTGGTGAGCTTCATTTGGAGTTAACAGATTATGATGAGGATGTGCATGAGGAGATCACATTAGAGCCATCCTGTGAGTCTAGCGGCAGAAGCACATTTGCTAGTCAGATTGTGGACAAGCCGTGTGATGAGTTGGAGTTGGTACAGTCTTCATCACCTACAGCAAGAGTCCAGACAATTATGACAGGCGAAATACATGAGGTGCAAGGCAATGAGCATAGCAGTCAAGACAGTGAGCAGTCACACGTGGAGGTTAGGGAGAGTTTATACATGCATGAGATAGAGCTTCTAGATGATAGTCACCGAAAGAAGATTGAGCGGGTTAAAGAAAGCATTCTAGCGATGAAAGAGAGGACCAAGATACTCCGAGACACCATAGTACAGCGAGATGTTGAACTTACAGTTCTTTGAGTTGTATGTACCGAGTCAGAGGTCAGGTTGTCTAGTATTGAAGAGCAGGTGGATTCCTTGATGGGGCAACAAAAGAAACATACTATTGCATTTTAAAGCAGTCCTCTTAAGGAGTACATAGACAGGGCTTGCAATAGCTTGAGTCCACATTTGCATAATGGTGGATGGCTTTTACAAGTTGGCCAGGATCGAGAAATTGACCAGCAGTATATGAGCGTTCCAGTTGAAATCAGAAGGGTAGAATGGCAGCTTGGTAGGATTATTCCTTGTGATGGTGCTTATGGACAAGGTACTTTTCGGGGGTTGGATTGGAGAGAGATTAAGAGTTGGTGTCCTATTGAGTGGGCGATTCTTGGGAAGACATTCCTAGCCAAGGGTATAGTCCCACAAGAGCCTTCAAATATTTGGGATGAAATACGCACAAGTTTGCACTGGGATCCAGGCGGAAGACCTTATGAGGGATGGATACAATGTTTACTGATGGCGTTACTTGGGAGTCTACATGATGCTCCTTGTGTCGATACTACAAAGGGTAGCGGTGGATACATTTTGACCTTTGCAATTCTCAGATTGATTTGGGACCCTGGGATTACAATGACTGACAGTTTAGAAATTGCTAGAGGGTGCTTTCAGGAGGTCTTTGGTGATGGTACCGTACAATGCAGTGTTTTGAGCAGAGGGTGCTACAGATCTCCTAGGATAATTTAGGACCCTGGGATCTTCCCTGGATTCAGTTGGTTCAGTTGATTGATTGTGGATTTGTGTTGGCATTGCTTGAGGACAAGCAATCTCTGGCGAGGGAGGACTGTAATGTTCCCAAAAGTGACATGCATGCAAACTCTAAAAGTGAGATGCATACAAACCCTAAAAATGACATGCATGCAAACCCTAAAAATGACATGCATGCAAACCCTAAAAGTGATATGCATGCAAACCCTAAAAGTGACATGCATGACATCTAAGCATTATCTAATGATGCATGCACTTAATTAAGTCTCCATGTGCATGCATGCAAGTCAACTGCAAATTACAAGTTAAAGTGACCTAATTAGGTCAAAAGTTAAGGTTTTCGCAGTTGAAAGTTATAAAAGAAAGATAAAGTGAATGGAGACTTTACTTTTGGATTATTATTATTTTGGAGCTCTTGAGAAGCAGCACAGCGTGCGGCCACAGCAGTTGGGGTTGGAGACGGCGTCTTCAGCTAACGGGATTTCGGCAGTGAGACATCTGCCCTAGTCTCCTTTAGGATAAACCATCCAGGTTTGTCACCGTATCTATTGCATTCATCATTATCTGGTATTTCAGTATCATTCCGAAGGTTATTGCAGATTCATCTGTACAGTTGGGGCATTTAGCTGGGAAAACCCTAGTCATTCACCAGGACTCTAGATCACCATATTTCTTCTGCATGAGGCTTGCATCCTCACTGATAGGACCACTCTACTGCATTGGGTGTTTATCATCTATCAGATTGTCCATCCGGGGCAGCTAGCAGCGGTTTACAGGGTTGTGGGGGCGTGAGCAGCAGACTGGGAGATCAATTCACTAGGGCACCTGGAAAGGTCAAAACCCTTGCATGCTCCGGCCATCCTCTTCGGCACGGGCACACCTTCCTTCCGATTTATTTCCAGCTGAAACTGACCATCCCTTCAGCAAAAACGTCACACTTGTTTGATTCAGACATCCGGGGTATTGCAGCAGAAAACAAGGTTATTTCTTCACCAGCTCAGCTCATCTTGCATGTGTATTCTCTCTGGAGCATATTCAGCCGGCTTATCAGTGGTAAGTGTTCATTCTATCCTGCAAACCCTAACCCTAATTTCAGCTATAAAATAGGGAAATTTTGCATGGTAGTTTGCATGCCCAGCTATTTCAGTAAAATTGCATAGAAATAGAAAATATCAGGATTTGGGATATTACAGCAAATCATCAACATACATAACCAAGATGACTAAGTTATTTTCTTGGATTCAAACATACAAAGTATCATCTGACTCACTATGAAGAAAACCAACTTTCTGTAGGTAGGCATCCATTTTTGCATACCAAGCTCTTGGAGCCTGTTTCAATCCATACAATGCCTTAACTAGTTTACAAACTTGATTATCTTTCCCTGGAACCTCAAAACCAGGAGGTTGAATCATATAAATATCCTCTTGCAAATCACCGTTTAGAAATGCACTTTTTACATCCATTTGATGCACTTTCCATCCATTTTGTGCAGCTAAAGCTAGCACAATCCTGATAGTATTCCATTTCACTGTTGGAGCAAAAGTTTCTTCATAATCAATCCCTTCTTTCTGAGCAAAACCCTTTGCCACCAATCTTGCCTTATATTTATCAATATCTCCATTTGCTTTGTACTTAAATATCTAAACCCACTTACAACCAATGGGTTTAACATCATGTGGACAGTCAACAATTTTTCAAGTCTGATTCTTCATTACTACATCATACTCACTTTGCATGGCCATTTTCCATTCATCATATTCAACTGCTTCATTAAAAGTAGCTGGTTCAACAACTGAAAGAGCAAAATTTTCTGAACCCATATTAGAACTCCTTGTACCTGTCTTGCCTTTTTCATCAAACTTAACATCGTGAAGTAACTTAGTTGCCCATTTTGGTTGCTTCTTTTCAATATTAACTTGATTTGAATCATCCAAGTTAACTTGTGAAGAATTCAAATTATCTTCAACCTGTTCGTCATCCTGTACTTCTGAAGTGAAATCAAACCATTGTTCATTCCTTGTCTTGTTTAAGTGTTGCATCCTTATTTGTTCCTTAGTTACTTTTTCCTCTAAATGACTAAGTTGTTTTTCAACTTCTTCTACACTAAACTTTCATCAAAAATCACATCCCTGCTGACAATAAACTTTGCATCTGACAGAAGCCTATACCCCTTTTTCTCATCAGAATAACCAATCAACATGCACTTAACACTTCTAGACTCTAACTTCTTTCGCTTTTCTTTTGGGACAAGTACATAACAAACTGAACCAAAAACTCTCAAATGTTTGACCATAGGTTTGAATCCATACCAAGCCTCAAAAGGAGTTATTCCATCAAGTGATGACGAAGGAGATCGATTCCTCAAATAAACTGATGTATGAACTGCTTCAGCCCAATAACATGAATTCAACCCTTTAAAAAATAACATTACTCTAGCCATGCCCAATAAATTATGATTCATCCTTTCTAATACTCCATTTTGCTATGGAGTATAAAAATTGGTCAACTATCTTTTAATCCCTTTTTCCTGACAATAAGTCAAAAAATGATTTGATGTAAACTCACCACCGTTATCAGTTCTCAAAGTAGCAAACTTTTCCTTTGTCGATGTTTCAACCAAATTTTGAAATGACTGAAACTTTTCAAACACTTCAGATTTTTCCTTCAAGAAATACACCCAAACCATCCTGCTAAAATCATCAATAAACAACAAAAAATATTTACAACCACCAAGTGAAGTTTCCAAAGGACCACAAACATCACTATGAACAAGCTGTAATCTCCTTGTTGCTCTCCAAGTGCTTTTTGAAAAAGCTATCCTTCTCTGTTTGCCATAAATGCAAGCTTCACACTTTGCATTTTCCTTTCAAAAAGTAGGCAACCCCTTTACCATTCCTTGTTGTTCGAGTTGTACAAGACTATCAGCATTCAAGTGCCCAAAACGAATGTGTCACAATTTGATAGGTGAAACATCAGTTTCAACTAAACCTGCAAATTCCTTCAAATGTTTCTTTGATCTAGGAATGACTGTTCCCTTCATCCTAAGAAGCTTTCCGTCTTCATAACCCGTCATAACTGTTTTGCATGCATCCTTTTTTGAATTAACCAAAAGAATACCATCTTCCATTACAATTTGATGTCCTAATTGGCGAATGACAACTAAAGACAACAAATTTTTCTTAAATGTAGGCACATACCAAACATTAGAAATCAATCTTTCTCCAATTCCTGGCAAGTCAACCTTGACTATTCATTTTCCCTGTGGCAAATGAATAGAATCATCTGCAAGGAAGATTGAATTTGAATGACAATCTTCATAACTCCAAAAGAAATCTTTCCTATGTGTCATATGCTGAGTAGCCCCTGTATCCATAATCCAAACATCTTCAAAATCATTTTTGAAACAATAAGAAGACTGGACGAAATTCGCTGATTCCAACTGATGAACTTGAACAAAATCCATTGATTCTGATTGTCCAAGTGCTGTAAAAACATATTCACAATTTTCACTATCGTCTGTATGAGCATAATGTGCCGCTGATGAAGATTCTTTAGATTCTCTTTCTTTTAGAATTTTTTCAAATGAAACTCTGCAGTCTGAAGCATAATGTCCAACTCTATTACAACGGAAACATGTGACCTGTTTATTACCTCTTCCTCTTCCAGAGACCTGTTGGTTTTCTGAAACTCTTCCTCTTCCAGAAAACTGTGATTGTGTACTTTCTGATTCTTTAGAACCTCTTACTTGATTTCTTCCTCTTCCTCTTCCGCGGCCTCTTCCTCTTCCAAAACCCTGACCACGACCTCTGTTTGAATTTTGAAAAGATTTATGATCATTACCCTTTTGATGATTACCTGAAGACTGTTTGCTAGTACTTGTGACCAAAACATCTTCTCCTGATTGCTTTGTTTTACCAAAAGTTTCGTCATGTGTGGCAAGTAATTCACTTTTTGTGTCAAAAGAAATATTATCCAATTTATTTGTAATCTGTAAAATTTCCAAAAAATGCTTATATGTCTCAGGCAATCCTGCGATCAAAATGGTCACCATCATGCTGTCCTCAATTTTATCAAAACCCACTCTTGAAATTTCTTGTTTGATATTCTTCAATCTAGAAATGTACTCCATGACATCACCTCCTGAAGACAATTTTTGTTGAAACAACTTAAATTGGAGATCGATTTTCTTAGCTTCACTTTGAGAATCAAATAAATATTTCAATGTCTTCCAGGCTGACCACGCACTAGAACTATTTTTAATATGCACAAAAATATCATCAGAAACAGTACTGTGAATCAATGCTAAGGCCTTCTCATCTTTTAGTTCCCATTTTGCAAGCTGATCAGGAATAGTCGGTTTGGTAGGCTGAGCATTACAGACACCCTTCCACAATTCATTGTAAATAAGAGTGCTTTGAATATGACGACTCCAAAATTTATAATTTTTTTATCCTTCCAACTTGTCAAATTCATTAAAAAGACTTACAACTTTAGACATTGTAAAAAATAAATAAACACCTTATAACTCCAGAAGATGTGTATTATGCAAACCTTATAGCTCCAAGAATTAAAAAAGAAAGCACCTTATGTCACCAAAATAAACAATCACCTTATATCACCAATAGAATATTTTATGCAAAAATATCACCACCAACATGAAAGCAAAATTACACATCAACAAGAGTCACCATGAAAGAAATACTGCAAGAAACACCACACACCATGCAAAAGAGAGCTATAGGGGCTTGGCCTTGACCCACTTATAGCCTCAAGAAAAGAATTTGATAGAGCTTCACTTTGCTCTAATCAAGCCTTGAATGAAAATACAAGTACTCCTTATGACGCCAACAATGCTCCTTATTACTCCAATGCCCAATAAAAAAATGCACCTTATCACTCCAAAAAATAACAAATCTTTATAGGTGAATTGGAGAGACACAAGATTGTTGAGTAGGAGGTCACAAGTTCCAGTCCCATCAACTCTAAAAATAACCTTTGTTTTTTTTTTTTAAGTTTTATTTCTCCACTTTTTTCTTCTTAATATATAAAATCTACAAAAATAAAAATGAATAATAAATTACCTTATCTCTCCAAAACAACTTATTCACTTTTCAAAATATTACATAAATCTTGAATTAAATTAAAGGTGAAAAAATTATACAAGATTGTGAACTCTTCTATCTCTACGCTGGAGTTTTGCTAGTTCTTTTCAACGTTGGTTGTCTCTCTTCAATGCCTGCTGGTTTTCTCTCTTCAACGTTGGTTTTCTCTCTTCAATGCCTGCTGGTTTTCTCTCTTCAACGTTGGTTTTCTCTCTTCAATGCCTGCTGGTTTTCTCTCTTCAACGCTGGTTTTCTCTCTTCAATGCCTGTTGGTTTTCTCTCTTCAATGCATGTTGATTCGGACATCTCTATCCCAACACCGGCTATGCTATCTCTCTTAGTGAGTGTTTATTGGGATTGACTTATTTGATTTTAACCATGCGATCTTGAAGAAAAAGGGAAACAATGGATTCCACAACGACATGTACAAGACATATAACAATAGGGGAAAGATGTGTCTCACAAATAGAATAAGTTGAGTGATATGTGTGCATTCAACTCTAACAAGTGTCTAGAACTCACTTCCAAGCCTGATTTAGGCTCCATGAGGATCTTTTCTAGAACCATTGTGCTAAGTGCACAACTGACTGTAACTTTAAACTCTGGTTCTAGAGGACTCTTAGAATTAGCAGTCCCTTACTCCATCCCACATCCACGCTTGTAGGCTATGTGAGGAAATATTCATGATTCATTACATTTATTTAGCATGTTAGGAATTATGATCCAAAATGTTATGTTTAGAAGTTTAGTTTAATAAATGCAAAAGGGCATCCACACACTCATGTGATTATGTGAGGTGTCCCTAAGTTAGTTTCAGTAACGGTAAATTAGTTGTTAATCTTTGGATATTTAAATCCATCGAGTTTTCCATGTAAGGTAATCTTTCGAGACTTAGCCCTCACATCTTTGTGATGTAATTATTTTCCTTCTTCATTAATAAAGTTATGTGTCTGAGGACACTTTGTCAAAGTGGTATCAGAGCACGCGGTTAAAACTTGGTCTAGTTGGAACTTGGTTGGAAGGTGCTAAAGGTTGTTTGAAGAATGTGACTTTCAAGGTTTTGGAATAGCGAAATTTTGACCATAAGTTAATGCTTCCTATTCTTTTGGGCTAAAAAAGAATGCCTTGTTGTATCCACCTCGCCTAGCTTAGCCACTTGATCAACTTTGTAAGTAAGCATATACATTGGAAATTCTTTAAGGACTGTGAAACTAGTCTATGGTAAGTCTAATTATATCATGCTTGATCACCATTGTTCGTGACACTTATGTTTTAGTAGGTTATTAATATAGATAATGGAGCATTATTAACCCCTTATGCATGCAAGATTAGTTATTTCATAGCCCAGTCAGTGTTTTGATTAGTTTTGACCTAGTCAACTCTTTTGACTTTGTCAACGGGTAGGGCCCATAGGTGGATATGGCTACAGGTATTTGATTGTTATGTTTTGGTGCCTTTGTAGGCCATTCAGACCATTCCAGTGCTTCAGAAATGGAAAAATTGGTTCAATGCAATGATTGGGTGGATTTTTAATGAAATGAACTAAATTTTATTAAATTTTGAAAAAAATATTTGAAGGCCTTCCACCAAAGTCGTTTTTAGGGTATGACTAATGAGTATTACCAAAATGCTATTTTTTGGAATTTTTTCTGTAGTCGGACTTTTATTCCGTGCAGAGGGAAATGAAATTATGGCATATTAAGTATTTCAAGCAGTCTAATTATAAATGATCAAATTGACCATAGCCTAGCCAAGAAATCGATTTGGCTAGTAAGGGGAAAGGAAATGACTTGGGATGATATGTTATGATGTATTGAGGCTCTACACACATGTTTCATGTATCATGTCTTCACAGAGGGGATATTCACGTGCTATATCATTGTCCTAGGGAGGACGACTTCCTTGGGGGCGCACTTCACTATGTCTTGCATATGTTATCATGCTATATCTTATGCCATTGTATTAGAGGGCGCCTAGGGAGAATTGAGACCCCTAGGTGACCCCCTCCACCATGTACCACATGTTATATCTTATTATTATGATGTATTTAGCTTATCTTGGGCACTAGAGGCAAAAGTGCGCCCCCTCTCTTGATATTGATCCATGTATTATTGTAAAAAGAGATCTCCATCGTTGATGATGTTATTAGCTCAACTGTTGGATGAAAGTCGATTAAAATGTGGACATCACTCTTTTCCTATTTAAGAGAGATGATCCCCTCATTGTAAAGTGACTTTTGGCTCTTGGATTATTGGCAATAAAGAGAAAACTTTTGAAGAGATCTTATGCCTTCTTTGTTAAAGATTGTTCTTGTGCTTGATTGTAGAGCGATTCTCTTAGACATCTTAGTTGGTTTGTGATGAATCCCTGCTATATTTTCTAGAGGCAATGTTTGCTTGTAGGGTAGCGATTTCACTTGGGCGATTTTGTGAGGGCTCTCCAAATCACTTCTCCTAGAAACGTTGTGTAATCAGGGAGTCATTTCATTATATCTTTGATTATTGTTATGCTCTTTGATTCATCTTGCACCATTAGTTTTCTTCCCTTGAGAATCAAATCTGACTTAGGTAGTTTGCATTTGTAGGAGGAGAGGGCGCACTAGCTCACTTGGGCAAATCAATTTTTACTTGGAATTTCATCAAATCGGCTTGGAATTGATACAACGGGAAAAGAACATCATTGCGCTTGGCATCTGCAAGATTATTCAGGTTCTCTCTTCTCTATTTTCTCTTGTTTCATTTTCCATTCCTTTAGTCACTCTTTAAAACACACATCAAAACCCTCACTAAAAATACAAAAATTCTCGGGGTAACATGACTTCAAATTTTGGCAAATGTTTTCTAGTTTAAATCCTTATCCCCTAACATTCAAAATTCTTCCTAAGGTATCATCATTCGAGGACTCCATCTGCCCTGTATCAAAGGCACTAGTCACCTAGGCAGTTCGCCCTTCTCGGATGGTTGGCCATTTTTTTGCTTTATGATCTTAGTTTTTCTTGTGATTTCAGACATTGTTAGATCTTTCATCAAGCAAGTCATCTCGGATGTTAGGAGGCCTAACTCATCAATTAAAATCCTTATCTTGGGTATCCTTAATTTGTCTCTTTCAAATCCCCCCAAGGAAGTGACTTTACCATTTGGACTTGACACCATTATCTTAGACCTTGTGCATCATTCTTTAGTCATCAAAATAACCTATTTGGATTGTATTTCCATTCTTGTAAAGTCTCACAATCTAATCATTTTACAATCAGTGACTACCTCTAGTTGGTCTAGGGTTTCATCAACAAGATACCTTACGTACTCTATTTCCATAGTTTGATCTAGTGTTATGTCTTTAGATCTTTCCTTTTAGGTTGGATCAGGGTCTCCCCCTTTGTCACTCTGCTTTACATGACATAAAGTGAAGAGAATCCTGATCGACGTGACAACCAATCCATTTCAGTGATCATGATACTCTAGGTTCACCTCTTTAGTTGCCTTGCTTCTCTACCATCCTGGATGGGACTCATCTCAAGGGGCAACTACAAGTTGTGTGATAACAACGCTAAACCCTAAGCTTCCATGGAACAAAATTTGAAGCTCCATCCAACTTGTCGCACTCTCTTAGATCAAGAGTAACCTTATTAAGGATATTTATTAACAATAATAATCTAGACTATTTGCATGTGTGTTGTAACTAACAACAACACCGCCTACAATATATATATATATATATATATATATATATATATATAATCACATAGAGTATGATTTAACTATTCTAACAAAAATATCATGTGAGGTGAAGGTTGGGCTTGTTGTTGAGTGGTGTTGAACTGCTATAACATATTCGTCCTGTGTTACACCGATGTAATATTCTACCTATCTTACATCAGTTTAACCTGAAACTCCAATTGTTGTTGGACTTGTCGTCATTGTTGAATAGCAAGGATTTCAACGACTCATTGTTGCCTCTGCATTTGATCTATTAAAAGTTAAGCAAGGATCGAGTCCTAGGAGTCTCTATTGTCACTAATTGTCAATAAGGGTTTTGCTCAAATCAATTTCACAAATAGAATCAATGATTTGTGGGTTACAGGTGTGACTCGAGGTGCTAAGACAAAAGTCAAATATGTGGGACCATTCTGCAATTTCTCACAAGGAAGTTGGGTAATCAACAACATAATGGTCTAAGAACCACAGTGGATTGGTCTGAGAATTGACATAATGGTAAAAACTAGCAAAATCGTATGAAAACAAATGGGATCCCACTGTCCACACCTATAACCAAATCCAGCGACTGCTAAAAAAGCTTGTGGAAATAAACCGAGGAAAAGCAAAAAAGATTGGTATGGACAATCTGAGCAAAAATAGGTTACATGTATGGAGTCATGGACAATGTGGACTACTTCAAGACAAGTCGGAGGAGAACCTCGAGAAAGGAGAAAATCAAGGAAGACAAAATTGAGGAGCCATAGAAAAAACCCTAATCTCAAGGTTCTTAAACTAACTGATATAAGCATAATACTAACCATATAGGAGAATTCTCACATAAGCAAAGACAAGTATGCAAGTAGAAGATATAATTGTTTGGAAAAGAATTGTTGGAATTATATACATGTACTTCATATCCCACGAAAAGACCACAAATAATCAAGCAAGCTAAAATAGAGAGCGTAATTGAAGGAATTAAAGAAAATATAAGCAAAAGATGATTCTATGTTCATCATAAATATACTAATATACAAAGCCAAAGAAAGATCACGGTTCCTCCAAGTCAGATAGAGTGGATGATTGATTGATTGATTGATTGATTGTTTTTAATGACGCCCACCAGGTTGAACGGCCTAAGGGGCCAAGAAAGTAACAACCCTAACTCATCTTCATACTCATTTCAATGTTGGATCTTCTACTGTGGATCTTGACTAGAAGATTAGTAATCTGGTCGATCTTATCCTCATCAAATAGATAGTGCATGTTATCGACCTTTAAGCTGCTTTCATACTTACTGCGGATATCCTCGTAGGCTACACATTTTGTGACAAAGTGCCACTCTATCTCCACCACACCCTTATTGCAAAATATGTCGGTCCTTTCTTCCCAAACTTCCTTCGGTACCTTCCACCTGTTGGTCTCACATCTAAGGTGATGTGAACCTGTCCTCAACTGTGCAACTAACAACCTTGCTTTTCCTTTAATAGTTTCCCCTAAATATGTTTTCTCTTTATTATCACACTTTGTAAACTCCTTGATGTGGTATGCTCTTTTGCGCCCATTGTGATTGGTCCACATGGCCGTCCTAAATTTTTCAATCACGAACTTTTTTATTTCTTCCTTGGTATTAGGACATTCATGCAGCTTGATATTCCACTTACTCAACCACTTTTTGTTTTGCTTCATCCAAGTTTTCTTCCTACGGTCCAACTCCTCCTTCATAGCTAATTTGGGCCAGCGTTGGTTATCCATGATTTCTACCTTCTTTAAATAGCTTATTAATTTGGTTATTGTTGTCGCCTCCAACAGAAAGGTACATGTTTCAGCTATAAGAATCTCATATGGGACTGAGGTTTTATCCTTGAGATTCCTAGTAATTAGTTGCTTCTAGATTCTTTCTAGTTGCCTCCATCTACAAGTTGAGATGTTGCTTCCCCATATTTCACAACCGTAGAGAACAACCAACGTAACCAGCAAACCAAAGAGGGTTTTTTTAGTTTTCCAATCCCAAAGTTCCACTATTTTGCACCTGTCTTGGAGTAAGTAGGAGGCTTTCCATCCTCCCTGTATACTTTTTGCCTTACAGGTCTCCCAACTGAGCTTATGGTGGTAGTCAATCCCAAGATACTTGTATTCTTTCACTATCTCCAGTGGACTGCCTTGGTAAAGAAAGGTGATTGGTTTGTCTTTTCTAACTAAAGAAAAGATCTTGATTTTGGTCTTGGTAATGTTCACTTGCATTCCTACCTCCTGACAAAAGTGCTCTAAAGCCTTTAGGTGTTCTCTTAATCCATGTGCTGATTTTGAAATTAAAATAAGGCCATCCGCATATAAAAGTAGCTTCACCACATATCTTGCTAGATGGACACCCTCTCCCTCTGTTATGCTCAACCAAACTTCCAACTTATCAATGTATAGACTAAACAACGTGGGAGAAAGAGGACCTCCATGTTTAACGCCAATATCACTACCGAAACATTCAGACATTCCCTTACTTGTTCTGATTTTAGCTCTAACCTTCTCATAAAATCTGTGAACTACCACTCTATATCCATCTGGGATACCCAACTCTTCCATTATGTTCCATAGTTTATCCGTAGGCACTGTATCAAAGGCTTTCTTAAAATCTACAAAACAACAATAAGTTGTTTCTCCTTCTTTATCCCAGATTCCCCTATCAAGTGTCTAAGGGTGACACAATAATCAATGGTAGAGTGTTTAGGTCTAAAACCTGCCTGCCCTTTTGCCCTTTTTCCCTCATCTTCCGCCCAATTGTTGATTCTTCCCTCTATCATGCACCCAAAAACCTTTCCCATGAGAGGATTGACCATAATAGTGCGGTAGTTTGAAGGGTTATTAATATCTCCATTCTTAAATAGAGGAATAACCACATTGGTGGTCCATTCTTCCGAAAAACCGCCCTGGATGACTTCATTGAAAATTCCTTTTATGTGAGGTGCAAGGATCTCAACCCCCCATTTCAAAAATTCAGCTTGGAGCCCATCTATCTCCTCCGCTTTACTGCTTGCTAACTTCTTTATTCCTTGCTTGATATCATCCATTGTGAATAGCTCCACTAATGTTTTCACTATGGGAGGAGTATCTTTCTCGTGTACACGTTCATATTCTAACCATTGGACATCCGTAATATTGTTTTCAATATGCTTTCTCTTTTGTTGTAGTTCTCTCCAAAATCCTTTGGGGTTGTGTTTTCCAAGATCAATTAATTCCTTTCTTCTTGCATTTACATACTCTTCCTTTCTTGGGTGCACTAATTTCTCACATTTCTTCTTGTTTTCTTTACTCAAAATTCGCTCTTTTAGGGACCTCTTGGCTGCCTTGCATTCTTCATCATATCATGTATTTGTCGGAAAGGTACTTGTAGTCCTCTTCTTGGGATGATACCTTTTGCATGCACTTAATGCTTTGTGGATTGTTGGGGATCAACAAACTACTATGAACATGACCATGATCACCCGTCTCATTGGCTGTCCCATCTGTCCTATTGTATTTTATAATCTGAAACTGTTGTTTAAGAGCAGCACTAAACCTTTCCCTTCTCTCCTTATTCATGAGAATTTTGTCATTGGAAAGATTTTTCTTTTGCATACCAAGGATTTAATTGTTGTGTGGACTAGTAGGAAAGTCCAGTTTAACCAAAAAGAGTACATGATCACATTTCATTTTAATAGGAGAGTCTCCAATGTCAAACTTCATCACTCTAGAAGTAAAACTTTGAGAACATATTAAGTAATCTACCACACTTTGCCCATTGTAAGTTATGCATGTGATACCCCCTAAAGATGGCCACCCTCTCATTCTGTTGCAAATGACCATGCCAAACAAACTACAAATCCCAGTAATTCTGCCCCAAAGTGTGTCACACCCCCATTTCCATCTTATGAGTCCCTTTCATGTGTTTGATCTCCACTCTCTTCCAACCATAAGGGGTTGTTTTCCCCTCTTTCCTCATTGCTCAACTGGAGAGATTGATTGTTAGTTGTCCTTGCATTAAAATCACCCAATAACATTATTTCTCCCAATGGGTTGAATACAGAGATATCCCTTTCTAAAGAGGCATACGGATCTTCATTGTCTAAATTGCTCTTTTCGTAGATCTGAGAGTTTTTTGGGGCAAAATAGCAAGTAGTTAACTTGAAAGTAACCTCCCTCTCAATTATTTGCAACCAAATATATTGTTTGTTTGGGTCCTCTTTCTCCACTTTTACTACACCACCCCATTTTTCATTTACTATCACAGTAACTCCCCCATGCCCTTTTCCTGTCCCAATTCCTTTGTTCCAAACTAAAGTCTTCTTGTACCCCTCGAAATCTGGAACCTTGCATCCATTGTGTTCATGTGTTTCTACAATAATGATAATATCCTTCCCCTCTGCTATGGGCTCCAACCCCAGACCTCTTCTCCATGGATAACCTCTGCAACTCCAACTTACTACCTGTAAACAGTCCTGTGGAGCCCCAATTTCCTATTTCTTACTTGAAAAACGATCATTGATTTGGGCCTTCCCATTCTTCAACCATGCCCAGTTTCCCTCATTTCTTGTTGTTTTCACTTTTTCCCGCTCCTTTCTTTGTTGTTCTTGTTGAGCAAACGTCAAGTCCTCATCTAAGTAGATGCTTGTGCCTCTAAGCAATCCTCTTTTTCTAAGGATCATATTCTTATCCTCTACATTCAGTAAGATAACTCTTGCATGTCTATCTCTTCCTCCCTCTATCTTCTGCCCAATCCTGCTTGCTTGGTGAATACACCCTGTCCATTTCAACTTTTCTTTAAGGAAGTCCCTTGCTAGAATGTTTGTTCTCTCATTCTCACCAAAACCCCTCAGTCCTTTGATAATGATATTTGTAGCCTTGCCTTGTTTATCCTGTTCTTCCCTTATTTGCATTTTGATTTGCTTCTGTTTGTTTGATAATCCAGTTACAACTTGTGACCATGATTTAGCCTCATCTATCCGATCTTTTAGTTGATTTTCTTTAGCTTCCAAGTCAGCTAATGCTAATTGAATCTCCTGTATTTGGTTAGTGTCCTCTGCTTTCTCCAAATCCGATTCCTCCACACTGGTTATCCTCATCCGTTCTAGTTCATGTTTCTAGGCAGTCATTTCTTGTTGTCCTATTGCCATTGTAACCTGCATGATTGAGACTTGTTCCCTAAGAGCTTTATTTTCTCCCTCTACTTTGCTCTTGAACTCCACCATTTCATTTACTTTGTTGCCTTCATACCATCTTTTTTCTTCTAAACCTTCAAGTCTCCTTTTCGTGTTCATGAGTTCTTTCACATATAGCTCAGGTGACCACATCAATGGTGTTGAAGTGAGGCTATATAGGTCTTTGATGTCATGGTTATCTACTTTTTTGTCTTCTTTGTTTTCTCAAATGACCTCTGCTTTGTCCAAATATGGTTCAAGCTCCTTAATAATTTCTATTTGCTCCACATGGCCTTGAAAGGCCTTGCTGGATATGATGTTCACTTTCGGCAAGATCATTGCAAATTTTCTCTTATGTGGTTGCCTTAGCTTTCAAGTCTTCCTACGTTTTAAAATCCCTTTATATTGCTTTGCATTTACAAAAACTAGTCTTTCATCTGTGTTTTCTGCATCCTTCTGAACTAACTCTACCATAAAATAACCCCCATGCTCTTACTAAATCCTCCGTTGTTGCTGCAGGATGAGAAGATGGAGATCCACTAGCAAGCTGAAAATTGTGTTCCCAATTAGAACACGAATCCTCTTGGTGGACATGGTTTAGCAATGGCAGTGGATTGCTCAGTTGAGATTGTAAACCCCCACTGTACCCTACCCTCTGCAAAATAAGTGAATAGTTTGAAGGTTTGTTTACTGTGACGCTAAGCATTGGCATATGTATCTCCTATACGTTGGACCCCTAGTTCACCAAAGCCAAACTTTCTTCTGGTTCTCCATGAAGACCTCCTTAGATGTTTTGGTGCATTTTTTGTCGGTTTTTTTGTTTGTTTTTGTTTTTACCGCATTTGGTTTGAGCCATGTTAAAGTAAATAATCAAAACTTAAGCAGGGGAACATAAAGAAAGGGAAAGGGACAAAGCCCTCGTCACACCTGTTCCTGTCAAGTAGCAACTTGACTTTCGTTTGTAGAGAAACTGGGTTCCCCTTGACTGATTCCCCCTGTAACCTTCCCCTCTCTCGAAGCTCGAAAACACGCTGGGAGCACTCCGAAGGTGAAAACCTCGCCCAAGCTGGGCTCCCCTCTGCTTCCACGTCTCCTTGTGTTCTGTGCAACCTTCTGGATGCCAGTCCCTTAGTCCCCTGGTCCGTTGCTTCACCTAGTAAGATCATATCTTCTCGCAAACTTCAAACAATTTAACGCCTTAAGAGAAAAGCTAGTAACTTGGAACGTAGCGAAAGGCCACGTTAAAAGAAGAACCAATAAGTTGGTTGACTAACCTGCTAACGCAATCATTGAAAAGAAAAGGGATTTGCAGAGAGATGAGCAACGACTCAAGTGAATCCATAGAACGCGAGGTGAAAATAGAGGATATGAATATCACAAAGAACCCTAGAGTAATCACCATAAGTTCTTAGTCCGCCGCCCTTTCCCTGGCCCTATACAAAACTTAGGAACTTGGGGTTTTTTCAAATTATGGCAGGGATTAGATGCAGATCTTATGTAAGGATTGAAGCCGCCATTGAGAAATGAATCATTCCACCAAGACACGTATTTGCATCATGTGGTGTTCATTGCTTGGACGTGAGCAACTGCCAAAGCAAATTGATCTATACTCGAGTGTGGCCATTATCTTTGTACTATCTGATAAATTGGGTTCTCATGCCATCTATGTTGTTGTTGATTATGATAAGAGTCATGGAGGGGATGGCACAGAGCTGGAGGTGGGATCGAAGGCAAAATCCGCCAGCAGTTAGGATAGAGCCACTAAGGAATGAGAACACAGAACAGTTCAAAACAAAGTTTAAGAGAAAAATAATTCTATTTTATTACAGTGAATTGTACAGGCACATATACATCAATGGATCAATTTCCAGATCCTACAATCAAGCTGTCGATCCTACAGTCATGCTGCAGATCCTATAATCAAGCTGCAGATCCTAAAAAAGGATAGGAAACAACCATCTACAGGATAGGAAAGAATCATAGAGATAATAGGAAAGAATGGGTAAGTATAGGAAAGAATCAGTCCATATCGCAACACTCCCCCTCAAGTTGGTGCATAGATGTCACACATGCCCAACTTGCCCAAAAACTTTGAGAACACTCGACTTGAAACTGCTTTGGTGAGAATATCGGCCAACTGATCCTCTGATCGAATCTTAGGCAACTCCACAATCTCCTGATCCAACTTCTCCTCAATGAAGTATCTATCTACCTCCACATGTTTTGTTCGATCATGTTGAACCGAATTATGAGCAATATCGCATGCTGCTTTATTATCACAATACAATCGAATTGGCTGCCTAGGCGAATAGCCCAAATATTTGAGAAGTCTTAGCCACAATGCTTCACATACTCCAAGTGCCATACCTCTAAATTCAGCCTCTGCGCTTGATCGGGCAACAACATTCTGTTATTTGCTTCTCCACATAACAAGGTTACCTCCTACAAAGGTGAAATAACCTGAAGTAGAACGCCTGTCATCGACTGCTCCAGCCCAGTGAGCATTAGTATATGCATCCACGATTTGACAATCTTCATTTTTAGTGAATAAAATTCCTTTTCCAGGAGCAGATTTCAGATATCTTAGAATGCGCATAACTGCATTCATGTGTTGCTCGTTAGGATTATGCATAAACTGGCTAACAATACTCAAGGCATAGGCAAGGTCCGGCCTTGTGTGTGCTAAGTACATCAATCTTCCTACGAGTCTCTGGTATCTCCCCTTATCAACCGGTACCTGATCAAACCCAACACATAACTTCAATCCTTCTTCCATTGGTGTATCAGCGGGTTGACATGCTGACATGCTAGTTTCCTGTAACAAGTCTAAGGCATATTTCCTTTGAGATAGAAAAATCCCTTTATCAGATCGAGACACTTCGATCCCAAGGAAATATTTCAAGGGGCCGAGGTCTTTCATTTCAAATTCTCTGGACAAGTAATCCTGTAGAGCCTCCCTTTGTTCAGGAGCATTTCCTGTAACCACCATGTCATCCACATCTACAATAAGTGCAGTTATCTTACCCTGTTGTTTCTTCGAGAATAAAGTGTGGTCTGAGTTGGTCTGACAGTAACCAAAGGCTTTCATAGATTTTGTGAACCTTCCAAACCATGCTCTCAGAGACTGTTTCAACCCATACAGTGACTTCTTTAATCTGCACACCTTCCGACTATGCATTTCTGGTATCATGCATCCTAGTGGGAGTTCCATGTAAACTTCTTCGGACAACTCGCCATGTAGAAAGGCGTTCTTCACATCAAACTGTTGTAATGGACAACCCAAGTTCGCAGCAAGAGACAACAAGACTCATACTGTATTGATTTTAGCTACAGGTGCAAATGTCTCTATATAATCGATCCCATAGGTTTGGGTGTATCCTTTTGCCACCAGTCTCGCCTTAAAGCGTTCAATTGTACCATCTGCTTTGTACTTCACAGTGTAAACCCACCGACATCCGACTGGTTTCTTTCCTGGTGAACGGTCAAGAAGTTCCCAAGTTTTATTCTCCTGCAAGGATTTCAACTTTTCATTCATAGCGGCTTTCCACCTTGGGTCAGCTAAGGCTTCCTGCACATTGTTAGGAATAGATTCAGTAGATAACTAATTTACAAATGACTGATTTGATTCTGACAAACGATGGTTAGACACATAATGACTCATGGGGTATTTAACGTTACTGGAAAGCTCAAGTTCATATGTGGGTTTAGGAATACCTCTGGTGTGACGTTGTGGTAGCTGTCTTCTAAATGGTTCAAACGCCTCCTCAACAAGTGATTGGTTTGGTGTATCAGCTGCCTGTGGTGTGAGAGACTCGGACAGATATGGAGCCACAACTTCAGTTTCTGGGTGTTCATCACTACTTGAATCCAAAGTCAAACCACCCACATCCAATTCGCCCACTTCTTGATTCAGCACATCAGAGAGTTCCCCTCCTTCTAGGATGTGAACAACCACATCTTCAGAGATGTGATCATCATAGTCTAGAGTCTGAATTTCCTTTTGGTACTCCCCCTGAAGTTTAGGCTCAGAGGAAAAATACATCGAGTCTTCATGAAAAGTTACATCTAATGTAATAAACATTCGTTGGGTTGGAGGATGATAGCATCGGTACCCCTTTTGATA
>LPNX010786271.1:34275-87387 GCA_001517045.1 Pseudotsuga menziesii
TGGTTCAACGGAGGGTACTAACGATTTAAGCTTCTTGGCTTTGATACCAACTTCATAACAGAGTTCAAGAGAAAAATAATTATGTTTTATTACATTGAATTGTACAGGTACATATACATCATTGAATCAATTTCCAGATCCTACAATCGAGCTGTCGATCCTACAGTCATGCTGCAGATCCTATAATCAAGCTGCAGATCCTAAAAACGGATAGGAAACAGCCATCTATAGAATAGGAAAGAATCATAGAGAGAATAGGAAAGAATGGGTAAGAATAGGAAAGAATCAGTCCATACCGCAACAAGAACAATGTGGGGATACATGAGCCTCAGGCTAGACGTTGTGTAACAAACTCACAGCGGTTAACAAGTATGAAATTGGTGATGGCCTGGGAACGATGCGAAAAGAAAAGTAATGTTAGTCATTCCGAATTTGACCTTGAAGATTGATCTCTTGAGCAATCCGGTGAAAGAGAATTGTGGAAACGTGAATAAGTAAATGTCGGAGCCGGAGTCAAGTGTAAAAAATGAGGTCCTAGTTGTCAACAGCAGGCTGCATGGGATCTCAACGGACCAGGGATTGATGGCACAAGCGTGAGGCAGATACAGGGCAGCCTGGCAAACTTGAAGGCCGTAGTTTCCAGAGACAACGAGACCACGCCTGGAGACTCCACACACCGCCACTCCTCAGTTCTTCAAGTGGAGAAAAAATCTGCAGAGAAATGTTGCCTCTCCATATTAGGGGGTCCAGATAAGGCGACAGATTGGTCTGGTAGTGGTCTATCTGTCTTTCTGGAGTAAACTCTGGATATTTGTGTCTGAGTAAAGGAACAGTTCCTATGTTATCTAGTATGTTGAGGTCCAATAGCTTCTTTCTGGTTATAAAGAGCACTTTTGCTTATGGATGGAAGGAGTACTCTCTGAAAAATCATAGAATTTTGGATTGTACCGTCACCTTACCAGGTGAATGTATGAATAAAATTATTTTATTTCTAGCCGAAAAAAGAATTATTAGCAAGAAAAACTCTGTAGAGGCTTCTACCAAAGCCAGATTGACACAGGGAAATTTCATTAAATTAATTTTTTACAGCTTGCACATCCCAATTTAAAAAGTTTAATGCAATTGAAGACACAACTAATCAAAGAGATTAACTTAGGGAAATTTAGACAAACTGTTTTTAAAGTCAATTATGACATCAAGATGTAAAGTTATTATTCCTTCAGGTAAGGCATGTGTCTCTGAGCGGCTTTCAACTTCCTATAATCGAGTTGTCTAATTAGGGGATAATTTTTTCCCTATTTTTAGGTGGTTTTTATTTGTTTTTAGCTATAAATTTTTATAGAATTTTTAAAACTTGCAAAAACTCGATTTTATAGATGGCAATTTTCAAAACTTGCAAAAATATTGCTAAATCTTAAGTGGCTTTCAACTTTCTATAATTTAGAGACAATTTTTTCCCTATTTTCAATTAGTTTTTACTTGTTTTTTTCTATAAATTTTCATGGAATTTTCAAAACTTGCAAAAACATTATTAGATTTAACAAAGTGTGAGTGTTTGATGGTTTTAGTCTATCACCTGATTTCATTTCTACATTTAAAATTACTTAGCAAAAAATAAAAATTATAAAATTATAAAATTTTATGAATTAAATTCACCAAATTCCGGCTGTAAATCAATTTACAGCTTACAGCAAGCTCCCACTATAATTATCTACCATGTTAAAATGCTTTGGGATACATTACGCACAAGAAATACTCGGTCGAATACCTTCAATAATTTTGATGCGTTGAGATTGCATTTTTAGGATGGTCAAACTGCAACTTCCAAATTTGATTAAAAAACACACAGGACAAAAAAAATTAAAAAGAAAAACAGCGAAAAAATCGGTTTTTGAGTAACCTTTATCGACACCCCTGGCTATGAGATTGGTGTATTTTCAATGTGACAAACACAACCTAGAGATTGGTGTATTTTCAATGTGACAAACACAACCCAGTCTGTGGGATTGGTACACTCATGTCTCTGCTATGTTTGGCCCTCAGCCCAACTAGAATTTGGCTCTGCTAATTTTGGAGGGAATGTGAGCTATATTTCGAGCTACTAGAAGGAAAAAAAAAGCTCACGAGGGATTGGGATGGCAACAAAGTTGTTGAGATTCATTGCGTCGCCTGATCGCTCAGTTACCTTTAGAGCAGAAGCATCGAGTATACTTGGAAATAAGTAAACTAATAGAGTATTTTTTTTGTGACAGGATGGACAATCATAGAAAAACGAAATGCAAAGAGAAGAAGCAGGGGATCACATGAGTAAGACCCGTAGACTGATATATTTCAAAAACATCGGATCCGATCAGTGAAAAAAGGAAATCACTTACTTACAGATTTTACAATAATAAACTGTCCACCATAAAATATTGAACTCTAGAACACAGCAAGAAAATAAAACATGCATGTCACTAATTATAGCTATACATTAAATGAAAAAAAAACAGCGGTGAATACAAGAAAGAAATGTCGATACAGAAAACAGCGGTGAATACAAGAAAGAAATATCGATGGCCAACGGCCAGTTATATAGCATAAATATTATAAAATCATGGTTCCCGCATAGGTGTTGATTGCCCCGTTAAAATCTGTTTCAACAACCTTTTTTTGGCCGGCATCTGCCTTTGGTCCAGCTTTACAGTGGCTCTGGCTCTTTCCTGGTTTTCTTGGGATGTGCATTGTATATAGGGAGACGTTTTTTTTTGGTGTATTACAAATAGTAACAAAATTATGCTGTATGTATCTCACGATACAATACTTTATGATTCCTTGATAATCAATATACTTGTTTTTTATACCAGTTCATCTATAAATCTAATATACTTGTCTGTGATACCAGTTCATCTATAAATCTAATAATAACAAAGTTCCAAAATATTAAATAAAAACACGAAAAAAGATATAAGTGTAAAATGTAAAATAAATCATCGCAGATAAAATATTTTTATCTTATTAATGGGGTAGTTGGTAAAATTGAAAATATTTTAAAATTGGGGCGGCTGCTCAAGTTTAAATTATTCTTGAAAATTGGAACAAAATGCATATATCTGTAAGTTTAAATTATTCTTAAAAATTGGAACAAAATGCATATCTCTGTATGAGATCATAGATATATATTTCATTATTTGAGCCTTACTGGATTTTTTTAGTTTTCTATACATAATCATATTGAAATTGGAATTTTTTAGAAAAAGATATTGAAATTCTTATTCATATTCAAAATATTGTTCCTGTGATTTTTGGAATGCGGTTTTTAATCATATTGAAATTCTTATTTATTTTCAAAATATTGTTCCTGTGCATTTTGGAATGCAGTTTCTAATCAGATTGAAATTCCTATTCATGCTCAAGACATTGTTCCATTGCTTTTTGGAATGCAATTTCCAAGTAATGGGGACTGTTTTTTTACTTTTCTCTCATGTGCTATGAAGCTTTGAATTGTTCCAATTATCCTACATAATTGTTTTTCTCATGGTTTTCGTCTTTCTTTTAACATAATAGTTTGTGGAGCTAGTTTTGTGTTACTATCACATGTTTATGTGTTGAGCTACGTATAAAAGTCTAAATATTCAATCATTCGAACATATAATATTGTATAATCTAGTTGTAATAAAAGTATTTAAAAGTGTTAAAACTATTTTTTACATAAAATAATTATTTTATTAATTTAATAAAAAAATTTAAACAAAATTCTAAAAATAATATATAAAAAATAAATAAATCTCGCTCTTTTAACAATCATATGTTTATATTTAGGTTTATATTTATATTTATACTTTTATTTACATTTATATTTATATTCATATTCATATTCGTATTCGTATTCGTATTCGTATCCATATTCGTAATTACAATATTATAAAATTCTCGCTATGTTTCTCCAATTCACTGAATATACTTTTAAATATATAGAAATTGCAAAGGAAATTTTTCTTAAAAATAAATACAGAAGAAATTTCTCGAATTCACTGAATATACTTTTAGGTATATAAAAAATGCAAAGGAAAATTTTTAGACAAATAAATACAGAAGAAAATCGGCGAATTTTTTTAATTAAGAAGAAATTAATACTAACCATTTAAACACTTATTGTGAAAATAGATACATTTTAAGCACGAGCTTTACACTGCTGTTACTCATGTTTTGCATGACTATAACACGGAGATTTACTTGACTTCAACGGTATGAAAAACTTTACCAATCCTAGCCTCTTCATTACAGGAGATATTTACAACATAATCACTGGCATTTACCCCAAATCTAGCAGGGGAATGAGCAAATTGGCGAGGGTTCAAAACTCTCTATCCTTTCCGATTACAAAATACAAGACTTGGATGGAAGGAGGAGAAAAGTACCCGAAGAATGAAGCCAGCGCTGTCCCAGACAGATTTGCAGTTTAGGGTCGAAGTGTCAAATGCCACACCTTTGAGGCTCAGATTCGCATTGCAACTGTCGGAAGACGTCTGCGCAGTAATGAGAGGTGCGAATACTTGAAGAAGCAGCAATGCCGCCATTATCCATCCTGCCTTCGAATTGCTCTGCAACATTAGCAACGCCATTGTTGTTAGGACTCGGGAGATCCAAAGCCTGAATGTTTTAGAGGATATCTTCACAGCGATCCGGTTTCATTCTTTTTATTTTGCTGTCGTTTTCAAGAGTAGTTGGTTGATTTTGTTTTTTACTGCGAATTTGAGGCGGACCAATAAAATATAGAGAACACAACACACAGTATCTGACGTACGAAACCTTAAGGTTTGTGCTTTCTCATTATTTTAATGTTTCATTCACATGTTGACTAAAGTTGTGACAACTGAAAGAAATCATTCCGGCCATAGGATGATATTCACTTAGTTAGGTGGTGGATAAACTACTTTTTATGGAGATATAGAAATATGATTTATTTTAAATTTGGATTTATTAAGTATAAAGAGGGATTTAATTTTTTGAGGTATATGTTTTTTTATTATTTAGATTTTTTTTAATTTTAATAGATTTAGGTTTAAAATAAATCTATGTTAGTTAATTGTATTGTATGTGAATATGTAATTTCTATTTTTAATTTATGTTGACTATAACCTGACAAACTTGATAAAATCTCACTTTTTAGGTGCAATAAAAAAGACAAAATATATATATATATATAATTTGTTTAGTTTTTAAAGTAAATATTAAAGCTAACTACCTTTACATTAGGAAGTGTAGGTTTGAAAATAAGGTGAGCCCACATATGTAGCAATAATCGTGCATCCTACACAACATACATATATATATATATATATATCGATTAGTGTTTGACACTTTCTTCCAAAGCAAATATACTCAATATATTGGAAAACCCATTTGTTTGATAGCAACTTGAGAATGTCATGGCATGGGCTACCCTTGTTTTAACCAATGGTTGATGGCATGCATGCCCACCTCACCCTTGTTGTGACCAATGGTTAATGTACGGCATGAATGCCATACATACATACATGCCTCCCTCACTTTGACCTCCTCATTGGAGATGGATAATGATAGTGTGTACAAACAATCATGTGGTTGCATTTATGGAAGAATTCATAGCCACCAACCCCAACAGCACATATGGGGTAATGATTTGTGTTGTCATAATTTGCCTTTTTCCCTAAGCAAAATGAATTATGTTTTATGTAAAAGAATCAATACCATTGTTGGTGAATTGGCATGATATTCTTTTGCTACAATGGTCATATATGTAAATCATCTTTAAAATATATTTATTTTAAATTAATTTTTAAAAAATGTTTTCATTGTTATAAACTTTAAACATTTTCTTAGTACATGTCAAAAAAAATATTTAATGTACATCATATCCAATACATTATAAAAAACATTATTTCTTCATCTTTATGTTGAAAAATCATATTGTAACACGTTTGCGCAAACTTGAAGTAATACTTTTTAAAATATCAACTTCTTGCCCTTTCCATTTTGCTTTAAATGTGTCTTATTTATTTCTATTTTAAATGTATCTTATTTTTTATTTATTTAATTTTTGTTTTTTTGTTGAAAAATCATATCGTAACACCCTTGCCCAAACGTGAAGTGATCATTTTGAAAATATCAACTTCTTACCCATTCCATTCTATTTTAAATGTGTCTTTTTTATTTAGTGATAATTTTGAAAACATCAACTTCTTGACCATTCCATTTTATTTTAAATGTATCTTATTTATTTATTTATTAATATTTTTAAAATATACTTTTAATTTGATTTATGATTGGATTATATAATCATTTTGTAGAGTGAGAAGAATCATGCTTAATTTATATATTTTGTTGATTTTTTTTGTTTTCTTTATAATTATTTTGAACATTTTTATTATAAATTTTTATAATTAAACATTTTTACTATAAATTTTTATAATTAAATTATATAATATTTTATATAATAAAATAAAACTTTTTCATTTAATATGTTTCTTTATTAATTATATTCATCATTATTTTATTTTATTATAAAATCACATTTATATATATACAATTAGATAGACTTGTTACAAATATACATGGCATATCTACAAAATGTGATTTTGTTTCTCTATGAGAAATAAAATTATGCTTTCTTTCCTTGGAAAAAAAAATATACAATTTGATAAAAGAATTATACTAAAAAATTTTAATAGATAAAAAAAAATTCTTAATCATCATCAATTATTTTCTTATCATTCATTAGTAAGTGAGATTTCTTTGAACAACTATTATTATCAAAGATATATATTACACATTTTTTCTTAATGATGATTTTACAAGTATTTCATATATAAAAATAGATTTTCAAACTTCCCTTAACATTTAAAAGAATACAAGTATTTCATATATAAAAATAGATTTTCAAACTTCCCTTAACATTTAAAAGAATAGAGATTCATTTGTTTATAAAAAAATAGTTTGCAAGTACTTTATATATATAAATAGATTTCCAAACTTCTTTTACAATTTAAAAGAATAGATCTTAATTTGTTTATAAAAAAATAGTTTATATATATGAATAGATTTTCATATGTTTATAAAAGAAACTAGTTGTTATAGAGAGAGAGAGAGAGAGACTTTGACAGTTCCTCAGTTTTGATTATGGGGTTTGGTCTGGCCCTCATTTGGAGCTGGTTTTTTAGTAAGGACAACATTTTTCTAGGGTCTCCTTCTTTTTTGTCAACGTTTTTTTGTCCTCCTCCCTTGTCTTTACAACCTTAATAGTCCCCCTCTGACGTTTTAGTGAGGTCAATCTTGGGCCACATGACCCCCCGTTAGTCTCCTACCTTGGGCGGTTTTATTACCTCAAGAATTGAGGTGCTTCTTTTGTCTCAGGAGTTGGTCATGACCTTTCTTTCCCAAGTGTATCTCTCTTGAATGTCGATAGGGTTTCTTTGTCTAGCGAGGGTTTTGTACCAATGTCGTTGGCCTCTCCTATCTCTTTTTGTCCTTCAGAGGATGTAGAGGGGCTTCCTAAAGAGGGCTATCTATCAGTTGTTTCATTGTCTAGGCGAAGGGATGTGTCATTCAATGCGGCAGGAGCATCCAAGATAATAATAAAAAACTATGATGCATTAAGTTAAAGTCGAAGAAGCGATGCTTGGCACTAGGTACAGACGTCGATATGGAGGGGGTCTGGTTTTTTTCTAAAGGAGTTTTGGTGGGCCATTTTATGGCCAGAAACATGATTTATTCCAATTTCAAGGCATGGGCAGATAGCATGTGGTCTTCAGTGCTGGGTATATCCCTAAGATTATTTCACTGGCTCAGGGTTGGAAAGCCATTTTCATTGATATGACCAAGGAAGCTAACACCATGCTAGTGGGGTCATGGTTTTGGGGCCATGAGCCCTTCCTACTTAAGCCATGGTCCCCTTGTTTCGACGCTAGATGGAAGCATGTTGATGTCTACTAGTTGTGGGCCAAACTTTTAGGTTTTCCCTTTGAGTTCTGGTGACACGAGGCTTTCAAGATTATTGGGGATTTCCTCAGAGTATATGTGGATGTGGATTTTAGTTTCAAATCCATGGGGAACATGTCTATTGGAAGGATTCTTATAGACATCGACGTTCGAGATGGGCTTCTTGGTGAAGTGACCCTCATGGCAGGGGACAATGTTTTTGTTTAGATGCTCGATTATGTCGGTTTCCCCTTTAGATGTTTCATATACCATGCCCATGACCACCTTGTTTGTAAATTCCCTTTTCCCTTCAAGCACGCCCCTTTAGATTCTATGGCACCTGCAAAAAGGAAAAAATATGTTCGAGTCGTTATTATTGATACTGGTAATAAGGACGAGGTTTATTATTTGTCAGGTGACAATGTTTGACTTGAGGATCGTAATATTGGGTCTCTGACTGTTTCGAAGGGTTTTGAAAGTCTGGGACTGGTCTCATTAGCATCTCTTCTTCCTTATGGCAAGTCTTCTTTAATCCAGCCTCTCTCGAGATGGTCCAGACCAGTCATGGAAGCTCTAGTCACAAGGTATGTATGAAACACTGGTTTCTTCTCTGATTGATGAAAGGTTTTATGAGAAGATTAGGTATATTGGACATTATAGAGGTTTTGAAACCCGTAGGGGCCTACCTAGTTTTGTTTGGCTCAGTGTCTCCATCTTCTAGTAAACGGGTTACCTTCCCCGGATGTTTCAGTGGTGGGTTTTTGAGGGGTGGTTGTTTTTCTCCTATTAGCTCGGCTATTAAGGTCATTTGGAGTGATGTACCTCTTCCTACGATAGGATATTTTAGTAAGGGTTTGTTACTTCCCCTCCAAAGGAAACTATGTCGATATTGTGTCCACAGGACACATTTGATTCTAAGGGAGTATTCAATTTTTTCTCCTTTTTCCATGATCCTTATCGGTCGAGTCTCGTTCTTTCCTATTCATTGGTTGATGATGTTTCTCACTCTTGTTCCATTCCTAGAGTCTAGGATTCTGTCTTGGTGGAAGCTTCGGGACTATTTGATGAACAAGGTTTGGTTCCGTTTTGGGGGGAAGTAAACTGTAAGGACCCTTTTGATAATCCTATCCATGAAGAGGCAATGGTCCTTCTATGTTTGTCTCCATCATCTGGGAGCCATTTGATCCAAGTCTCATCCCTAATACCATCTCCTAGGGGTTCTCATTATTTTTCAGGACTTGATCATGCTCCTCGGCATACTGCTCAAAGGATCCGCCCAAGGGTATCTACCAGGTTCAAAATTTTGCCCCTAGGATGAGGTGTCGTAGTTTATCCCTTTCTTTGGCTCGAGCTTAAGCTCACTATGGTGTTCATGCTATCAAGAAAAAGTCAATTTATGGGACGCTTAGAGCAAGAAATACCCGCCATGTTGCTTAATGTTAGTTCTATCCTTCAACATTCGAGGTTTGGGGATAGCCCGTAAAAAAATTGGCCTCGATAGACTTATGGATGTGTATCACCCTAATGTTCTTTTTTTGCAAGAGACTATTGTTGATGGAGACAATATTTTATCTGTTTCGAAGACTCTACTGCCTCGATGGGAATTTACCAGTCTTGACGCTCAAGGTCGATCTAGTGGTGTGCTAAAGGTTAGATCACTGAGGAACTCTTATGTACAAATACCTGGGTAGTGAACTCTAGATTGGGGGTCTCTCTTTTCTCTAAAGATTTTAGTTGTGTATTTGATTTAGTTAATTTGTATGGCCCTTATCAGAACAAGGCAAATTTTTGGGACCCTTTATTCAAGCTGGGGTTTCTTCAGAATGAGAAGGTTATTATTGGAGGAGATTTGAACTTCTCCTTAGGGGAAGGTGGAATTTGTGGGAATAAGGCTATTAAGGACCCCTTGACCAAGTATTTTATCATAAAGTTAGATGATGTTTCACTATTTTATATTACTCTTTCTAAAATATTCCCTTCTTAGCGGAATATGTGAATCGTTGGGGAGAGCATTGCAAAATGGCTTGATCAGTTTCTTATTAATGATGGCCTTATCAATAGGGGTTATAATATAAAGCAATAGGTTTTTTCAGGAGGTGACACTGACCACTTCCCCATTATGATGGATATTAGAAAAGGTACTTCAAAACACCCCAATCCTTTTAAGCTAAGCTTGTGTTGGTTGAAGGAGAACAATTATATTAACATGGTTAAAACAAATTGGACTCCTTTCAACCATGATAGTGGGGTTTCGTTCACTTTGCAGTTTCTAAACAACATAAAGAGGATTAAATGTTTATCTCAAACTTGGGTTGTTGAAAGGAAGGCTTTGCAGCAAAAGGAACTCTCAAATATTGAGGTTGAGTTACATTTTTTTCATTGTCAGGGTTTTGATGGTTATCAAAGTCTAGATCATAAGCACTATATTGTGAATTTGGAAGCTAAAAAATAGAATATTGTGTCGGAGAAGGAAGAATAATGGCACCTTAGAAGTTGGGCCATCTATTAAAATGTGGAGATGAAAATAAATACAAAGTATTTCATAATTTCGTGAATCAAAGGAATAGTACAAATTCTATTTGGCAACTCTAAAAAAAGAATGGTGAAGAGATTTATGGGCATGAGGATTTGTCAGAACTCAGTGTTAACCACTTCAAAAAGCTCTTCCACGAAGACATATGAGCTTCTACTATCCAAATGTTGACTATTACTTATAGGTATCCTTCATTCATTAACGAAGAACAAAACGCTACTCTTTAGGATCATGTCATAGTAGAGGAATTAAAGGATGCTCTTTCCAACTTGCAGAAGGATAAGATCCCTAACCCCGATGGCTAGCCCTCTGCATTTTTTTCAACTCTGCTAAAGGTATTCGAAGACGATTTCTAAAAGGTTATTGAGGAGTCAAGGGTCAATGTCCAGCTCTTAGTAGTTTACAATGCCACTTTTATCACTTTAATTCCTAAGACCAACAAGCCATCAAGTATGGAGGAATTCAAACCAATATCATTATGCAACTGCATTTACAAAAATATTGCTAAAGTCATAGACTAGAATCAAAGGTATGTTTTTACTGGCTTTTTCTGAATAGTAGTTTTCTTTCCTATCTGGTAGACAAATTCAAGATGCCATCGATGTCACTTAGGAAATAATGCATACTATGAAGTTTAGCCAACCTCCAGCTATGATTATTAAAGTAGACATCTCAAAGTATTATTATAAATTGAATTGGTTGTTTCTGATCATGGTTTTGCTCCAAGTGGGATTTGATGCTCATTTTATGAACTGGGTAATGTCATGTGTCACTTCAGTTTCATTTATTGTTCTTATTAATGGTTCTGCTTCCAACTTTTTCAGACCTAGAAGAGGACTTAGGTAGGGATTCCCTTTAGCTCATATGTTGTTCATTTTAGTGGTCAAAGGTTTGAGTAGGCTTATCCTTCATGCAAAAAGAAGGGGTTCCCTCAAAGGCCTTTCTGTTGGAGGTGTTCTACATATCACCCATTTGATTTTTGTTGACGACATTTTACTATTTTCAAAGGGTACCAGGAGAGAAGATTTTTTGTTTTACAGAGCCTCCTCAAAATCTTTGGAGATGCTACAGGTATCGTTATCAACCTCATAAAATATTCTCTATCCTTTATGTATATTGACCAAGTTGTTATGGATTGTATATGCACTCAAGTCACCTTCCCTACGGTGGATGTGGAACTTGGATTGAGATATTTAGGCTTTATTCTCAAGCCTAATGACTATCAAAAGAAAGATTAGGACAGGTTAGTAGGTAAAGTTGAAAAAAGGATAAACCTGTGGTGTACCAAGTGGCTTAGTATGGAGGACAGGATGATCTTGGTCAAATCAGTGTGTGAAATTGCTCCTATTTACTGGGCTACTTCAACCTCTATACCTTCTACGACCTTGTACCATATAAGAAAACTATGTTACAACTTCCTATGGAGCGGTAATTAGGACAACCGTAATTTGCAGTGGTGTGCTTGGAACATTCTACCAGGCCAAAGGAGTTAGGGAGATGGGGATTCAAGGATCCCGAGTGATTTACAAAGGCACTTGCTACCAAGGGGGTCTGGCGATTGCTTAAGGGAGAAGGTATATGGGCCAAGGTAGTTCATGGCAAGTATACAGCCCCTTTAACTATTTAAGAATGGTTTAGAATTGAGGACAAATTTGGTAATAACATTTCCAACATCTGGAGGGATTTGTTAAACTATTTTGGCATAATTGGAGATTGGCTATCTTGGAGTATTGGTAATCGAAGACTTGTTAGATTGGGCCAAGATCCGTGTCCAGGTAGTGGTGGAGACCACAGACTGCCCTTGGATTTGGTGGAAGGCCCGAGAGATTTGGTTTTTACTAGTATGTCATAGATTAATGATCTGGTCATCCATAATGGTTTCTCTCATATTTGGCTATCTACTAATGATTTGGGAATTATTGATGGTGGAGACATACATGCTTGGACTAGGTATATTTCAGCTCTTTAAAAATTCATATTAGATTAAAGGACAAATTTAATCTTCTAGTTTGGGTTAGGAATATTTTTGAAGGTACATACTCTCCTAAGTTGGGTTATTAGGTCTTAAGAGAAGAAGAGGACTATTCCAGCTCCTGTTTGGTGGCATGTTTAGATCTGGAACTTTAAGTTCCCATTAAAATGCGAACTATTCACATGGCTTGCTTTGTCAAACAAAATCCTAGTTTGGGACCAATTCTTGTGAAAAATTTGGCATGGCTCAGCAGATGGCCACTATGTTGCACAAGTAATGACAGTATTGAACACCTTTTTATATCATGCTCTTATATTTCTATGATGTGGCAACATGCTTCCTTAATTTACATGATTTCCTTTATATGGTATGGGGATACTCTTGATGAAGGCCTTGCTCTCTAGATAAATAACCTGTTTTTTGAAGACTATCTATCCCTTCTTGTTTTGTTCATTTGAAGAGTCTAGATTACCAGGAATTTGTCTATCTTTGAGGATATTCACCTTCATTTTGTTGTTTATGTTGACAAAGGGATAACTATTATGAATCATTTTTCCCAACAGGTTTCTCATGCTAGACCCAGGGTGATTGTGGAGGAATCCATTAATAAAAAATTCCCCTGGTTGTTCTTCGATTGTGCCTCACAAGGATTTCCTCTTCAAGGGGGTGCAGGAGGCATTTTGTTTTTCAGTAATCATGTCTAGTACACTTACTTTGTTGGTTTAGGACCTTGCACCAACAATTAGGCTGAACTCATAGCCCTTAAGTTCTCTTTGAACATGCCTCTCTAGAAAGATGTCTAGTCTATTAAGGTTTAAGGATATTCTAAGTTTATAATTGACTCATTTAAAGCTATTAGACACCCAAAAAATCTCACTATCATTCCCTTATACGAGGAAATTCAATGGTTGACTCAGTTCCAACTGATTAAGTTCACACATGTATTTAGGGAAAGGAATGTATTGGCAGACATATTATAAGGAGGGGATTTAGGCAGCCAAAGGCTATTGGATAAAAAAAGGACAAAACATACCATGTACACGTCATCTATGACCTCGATTTATACCATGTTTAAGCTTCCTTAGTTTTTTTTATCAAGGGGACGAAAAATCCTTTTATCCCCTTATTTTTAGGCTGATAGTTTTTTGGGGCAATTTTTAGTATCTTTTTTGTGCTATTTACACCTTCAATGGCGAAATACAGTTTATTGTTTACTTGGAGGCGGAATTTCAAAATTATATGTATTGGAAGACCATGATTTTTTTTTTCATTAGTGCTTGGTTAAGGTACTTTTGGTCATAAAGACCAAACCGGATAGATCTAACTATAAGATCATCTATGATTTATGTAAAAATGTGATCTATTGGTTGAAATATTTTGAGATTTTTTTTCATGTGGGATATATATATATATATATATATATATGAATTATTAGACTAAATATTATTATTTTTAATATACAATTGGACTAAAATCTTTTGTTTTGTTGGGTAATTATTTTTAATACGTTCTTATTATAAACTCTTATATCTCAATTATATAAAAAACTTTTGTATAGTGAGAAGACTTTTATTTGACTTTTATGTTTTCTTAATAATTATGTTCATCATTGTTTTAGTGTAAATTCTTTCTCTATATTATTAAAAAAAAATTAAACACAATAAATATGTTAGTATAATTGTATGAATATTTGTATGAACTTATAGGGGTTAGAGCAATTAGTAATGAGTAATTGAGATGAGAAGTTATAAATAGAAGGTTACAAGTTCAAACCCCTTAAATATATATATTTATATCAAATATTTTATTTTAAAATAAAAATATCTTTAATTTATATTTTTCTAACCATTTTCTTACTATTAAGCTATCTTAATGGCCTCTCTCTCTCTCTCTCTCTCTCTCTCTCTCTCTATATATATATATATATATATATAACATAATACGAGGATCCTACATAATGCATAATATATAAAAATGGATTTCCAAACCTTCATCGATAGGTAAAAGGAATTTTAATCTCTTTAGTAATTTTTTTTACTTTGGTTTTATTGTTGGTCTTTATTTATATATAATAACAAGAGCCACGATGTGGCAATGTCCCCCGGCATTGCTATTTGCATTGGATGTTAATTTATAGCAGCGATATGATGAAAAATATTACAACAATAGATATCTATAATTAGATTAACTTCATCCTTCCCACTTTGTCACGGTTTTGTTTGGGCAGACTTGTCCATGAAAATGCCTTCATAAAACATTTATTTATACAACCATAAAGAATAGCCCCATCACATTTTATTTTCTCGGATATTTATACTATGATATATTACATTGAATTGAAATCAAATTAACTTTGTATTGTGTTAGTGTTTTAAATTTTTAATGTTATTGATAAGATATTTATAATAATATTTAATTTTTTAATTATGATCTTATTAAACAATGACATAAACTTAGACGAATCTCTTTAAAATCCCAATTAATGTAACTAATTAGATTAATCTTCTTAAAATCCCAATTAATGTAGTTTCATTAAGAATAATGATGACATAATCAATCAAATGCATCGATTGCTGAATTTCCAAACATAACCAGTTTTGGAACTTACATGAATCTATTTAAAATCCCAATTAACATTATTGAATCCACTTTCATTAAAAATAATGATGACACAATCAATCAAATGTGTCAAACAACAATATTGCTGAATTTCAAAACATAACCAATCAACCTACTAAAGAAAGCTCAATAATATAATAACCCAAAATAATAACATGATTAAAAGGCAACACATGTTTGTTGATCCATCTCTTGTTCTAACAACTTATCTCAGAGAGTCGTGTAATACAAATTCTAGGAGATTTCTAAGAAAAGAACCGGGCATTCAAAGAGAATCCATACCGAAAATGTGCAAGAGCAAACTTCTAAGAGAAAACTTCATATCAATAACCTAAATTTGCTTTTAACTTGTAAAAAAAACTTAATATTTATAATAAATATTCATATACAAAAACAAATATGATAGTTCCAAAATCACCAAGTTTCAGCTGGACTCGGTAATCCCACTCTAATTGAATGCCCTAATATACAAAATTGTAAATCCATATTCAGAGCTTAACTTTACCTTGAACCAATAAGCAGAGCTTTTTAATGCCCTAGTATACAAAATTGTAAAGCCATATTTAGAGCTTAAATTTATGAAATTAGGAAAGCAAAAACCAGAGTCGCGATGCACATTTAAACAATCTTAAAAATTATATATGCCAAAGGATATATTATCAAAATTACCAGCTACAAATTTCAATCACATTACCTATAGAAGAAAAAAGTTGACAATGAAGACCTAGAATTGAGAAAAAGGGGCAACATCTAGCTATGCTACAATCTTCAAATATCTAATGATTCGGGTTTCTATGTGTTATGCCTATAGTTACCAAATCTGATCGAAACGTTTCAAAAATTCATCAATAATTCAACTCAACCAAATTGGTCAGCTCAAATTGATTCAATTTGCTTTCAATAATGTTTACCTTTGAACATTATAGTTTCTCATAGAATTATCCTCATTATGAGATCCGTGTGCTCTGTAATCTATGACTAGAGTCGTGAGCTCTTGGCATCTTTGAGTGAGGGCAGTCTATGCAGGCATTGTACTCCGCAAGCAAAAAGGCCCAATGAGTTAGGAATTTGGGTAGTCAATCAATAAAAATACGCACCCAAGAATCCGAGTGAACATGTTTAAACTTTAAATTTAAGAATCCGCATACACATTTAATGGTCAACATTAAGCAGTATTTAAGAAATAAACGTATTGCATTCAAGTTTATTTAAGAAGAAAATCAATGGAATTTAAGATGTATACAATATACTGCCTAGCTTTTTAATTATTGGAATTCTTATATTCATTTTTTTTGTGACTTCAAATTTGAACTTGGTTTCTATGTGTCATAACATGCATCCTTCCTTTTACTCTTAAAACATTCTCGTGCTGAGTTCTATCTTTCAATTTTTCTTATAGCATTCTTTGACGATAACAATAATTGAAATTTTTATATCATAAAGCTCGCGAGGTGGTCATCTCCAACATAATCAATCTTAATTAAACACAAGGATTCTTACCATGGCTTTGAAAGTCCCAAGCATAACAAAAATAGAATCTGTTAGAATAAGTAACACTCAATAATAGGCTTATTATATTTAGTGCAATGATGACCTCAAAAAAATTAGATAGAAAAGAAGTTAGGTAACACAATTACCTAAGAGGATGAAATAGCAGGAATCAACCACATTCTATTAGTTGAATAACCCAATGATAATAAAATGGCATATTTGATATTGATGGGAGTCCTTTTTTATCTGTCTGGAGTGGTTTGTGTACTCAAAATTCCAACATGGTATCAGAGCCATAAAAGTGTCTGTAACATGTGAATCAATTATCAAAAGATCAAAATTTCTGAGAGTGAGTGTGAAAATTTGATTGCATTATCATGAATAGAGAATGTGAAAACATACTGAGCAATAGCTTCATAAGTTTGAAATTACTTCTACGAAGTTATATATATATATATATATATATATATGAAAATGTCATTGCACACGAAGAGCCCTTGGAATATCATTAAACATTACAGAGCAATCTGAGCTATATGTGTGTGTGTGTGTGTGAAAATGTCATTGCACACCGAAGAGCCCTTGGAATATCATTAAACATTACAAAGCAATCTGAGCCAGTCAAAACACTAGATTCGAAGACACCATTTAGAAACAAGAAGAACACATTTATTGACTACCACATGAACGCATGAAGAAAGCAACTCTAATAATGATGAATACACAACCCTGTTATTTACAAATGCAGAAAAATTACAAAGGAATGCAACCTACAGAAACGATGAGAAAAAAAAACAAGAAGATGACAGTTCTCAGAGAATGCAACTTAGGGAATAGGCAAGATCGCTATGCAGAAGAATACCTTCTAGAAAGGATAAATGTGCAACACTCGTGAACGTCTAGAGATAGAACGAGATTTTCTAAAGCTGAGATTTTCACAGCCTAGCATTCTAGAAGTTTTCTAACTTTGAGGTATTCACTGTCTTGCATTTTTTTTTTAGTACAAAAAGAAAAAGCAAATTTTTATTTGAATAATATTTAGAACAAGGGACAGATATACAAATAAATTTCAAAAACTTCATATAAAAAGATTTCTCAGTTCCAAAAGTCCAAAAATATATATTTTTGAGATGTTTATACATAGAATTATTTGTTCTTTTTGAAAATAGAAATGTCCATAATGTGTGAAACAAGAAGGGAAAACTGAAATTTGGTTTCAAATTCATGCGATAATGATTTAAGTAACGAAGAGGACGATGGAAGATTTTGTAACAGTAACATGTTTTGATGGACAACTTCGCAATTTAAACTCTGGAAGAAGGGAAGTCAGTACGGATGCCTAATTAGTTGATTGGCTAGAGGCGTTCAACTATATTCTACCTTTATAAAAAAGAAGGTGATGAAAAACTGAGAATAGGAGATTGTCTAGTGGATATAAATTAGATTGATCACCTACAAAAGTCTCGAAACTGGAGTATCGTTGCCTCTTTGAAAATTGAAGGAGTTCTTATGTATTTTGTAATTAAAATAATAAAAATGTGTTGAAGGTGTTAGAATATGTAATACTTCATAATAGGAGCCCTATGTTATAATGTAATGATGACTTTAACAATTAGTTAGAAAGGAAGTTATGTAGCATAACTACCTAGAACACAATTGAGAATGAAATAATAGTGATGTCAAATAACGCAATGATAATAAAATGAGTCAAACAATCAAAATCTACACCAAAGAAAGAAAATGTTTAAATTTAAGAATCCTGATACACATTTAATGTTAACATAATTTTTCTATCAAAAAACAAGAATGGAAAAAAACATCTTAATCTAGTACATGACCATAGATGATTTGTGGTTATGAAAAATGATGGAGGGGTTGTTGGTAATATTATGAAGAGATAAATTTATTTAGGTTGAATACTTATACATTTATTTAGGTTGATTACTTATTAAGTATAATTAACATAATTTTTCTATCAAAAAATAATGATGGAAAAAATCATATTGTACATGCCGATACGATTTCTATAAATATATGTGAATTTTAACTATTTTCTACACTTCAAAATTAAATCATAGTTGAAAAGAATATATGAGGGGAATAGATAAAGGGGGTGATTTCACTTCAAATAAACTTTCTAATTTTTACAATTCTAGAAGCATTAAGAGACAGTACACATCTTACTTACATTCAAAGAGAAGATCTAGTTTTATTTTTTGCAAAAGCTTCAAGCAGATCACTTTGTCCTGCAAATCACAGATTGGAAATAGATTTTCAAGTCTTCGTGGCTTCAAAATTTAAAAATTGTTTTGCTACCTGTCAAAATTCTTTAAAACTAAGTTGCCTTCGAGCAAACCTCATACATCCTAATCTATAACCGACTGGATTGTTGGTTTATTTGAACCAATTTCTTTCACTACATCAAAACACCATAAAGCAGTAAATAAAAAATACAAAGAGTTGCTCCTGATTTCAGAGGGCGTTGCAGTAAAAGTTACAAATTTGCATAGAGCTATAATTACACCTAACAAATAATGTAATACTTTCACATGTATATAAATATAAATACCTCTACTGTCATCCACAATATCATCACAAAATAACTGAACTTCAGAGCTTAGAAAACCATGAGGTTCATTCTGAGATGTATATCCCTCAACAGTAACGTCTTTCAATAAAATACTTGAACTATCAAATTACGGCCACTAATATAACCTATGTCAAGTCCAAGAAGTAAAGAATCAAATTGCAATACCTATATCTCATTGAACAGAACGCTTTATCAAATCAAATTTATGCTCTGCGTTCTTTTGTTTTTGTGCAGACAACTGCATTTGCTTGTCAATATTCTCCCTTTTGTTAGCATTTCCAACCCGTTGGAACTCATTCGATAAATTCTTGCTCGAATGTAACATAGTCCTACCTTGAATAGAACCGCTTTGCCTCTTGGTAGTGATCCTGCATGAAGATAGACTCCCCGAAACGTTTTAGTGTACTCTTGGATTATGGTGTGAAGCAAGTTCTTCAGTGCATATGCCTGGTCCAAAATTGTATGTGGGTCGTTTAAAAAATACATGAAATCTCATAGAATAGATAAATTAACAACTTTTAATTCATCGGCCTTGGAGATTATATTGCCCGACCTTGCCATCACAAAATCAACATGATCTTGGCAAGTCTTTAATTAACGTATTTTTTTATACACAAATTAACATCACACATACTAGAACTGCCATATATTATCAAACCAAACTTTATAGAGTCAAGTGACTATCAAACCTTTCACTTCAAACATTTGAAGTGATTTATTGAAGCAGCGAGTCTTATGTGTCGCTTTAAATCCAAGGCACGAACAACAAGAATTGCCACTAAATGCAGGAAGAAGATCCATGCACTCTTCTTGTGGAGACTCTGGAATGTCATAACTAAAAGTGACCAGCAAAGAGACATAATCAGGGAAGCATTGTTTGTGTGGAAGAAAAATTAAAATCAGCAAGCCTAGTAACAAAGAACGAGCTTGCAAGTATTGTTCTGTCAAAGCATGAAGATTGTTGTCTTAGGGGCTCCATTGCTATGAAGAGAAAGTTAAAGCAATTGTTGTTGTTATATGGCCAATCAATGCGAATTTTGTTAAGAGACAAACTAAGTAAAAAACAATTATGACAGGGATGCACAAATTAAAAGCAACGATGGACCATTGAGCTTAGTAAAAAGAGGAACTCCTCCATGATGCAAGAAGGTTATGATGGGTGGCATAATATCGAATACGAGCAGTCCACATGGCGGTGTGTAGTGCTATGGTCTTGCTGATTTATAAACGTTGAGGTTAGTGACCCCCCATGGGTTTATGGGACAATCAAAGTTGCGAAGTTTGTGATACAGATGGAGACCCAGGTTGCGCCCGAGTGTCGGGTGGAAGTGTTGGATCTAGTGCTCGCGGAAAATCCAACTAGGTGGCGAGCAGTGCATAAAATAATGCTTCAGGCTTGGTAGGATACAATAGTCAGTCTACCTCAGTTTCTACCAGATATTCGGATGACATCAGAGATGACATCAAAGGGGGAAGGGTCTTACAAAGGTCTCCCATTATAGTCATTTGATGGCAATAGTGATCTATGGGAGCATTTAGATCGTTGTTAGGTGCACTGGATGGCAGGTGAATCCACTCATTCAAAGCATTAACCCACCGAGCAATAAACCAGAAATCTAAAAACCATATCAAAGAGAAGGCTCAACGTCACTGTATGGATTTTTCATTATAACCCAGAAAATCCATTTTCATCATAACTTAACAACTACGGTTAGTTAATAAAGTTATCTCATTAACACAAACAGAACCCATGGAAGAGACTGTCAAATGGCCCATGAAAATTAAGACCATTGCAAAACAGCTAAGTTTCAAAAATACCTAGAACTTCGAGGGCGGTCTAGCATGCTTCTCAGATTTTTGTAGGCCATTGATGTAGGTAAATTGTGTTGCGCACACACAAACTTGATAACTGTTAAGCGACAAAAGGATGAGCAAAAAACAAATTGGGAATTAGCTCCACAATCGTTGATCAATTTCATAAGAAAATAACTCCTAAATGAAACAGTAGTAATTATCTCCCCATTACTCAGACCTTTTAAAAGGTGACAGATCAAAAGATTCACTATATCTTTTATATTATCCAGGATGTATGTGAAACGATTTGTTGATAGTGCAGCACCAAAGTCAGCATCTTCACAAACTATCTTCATCGTTGTTTCAAACAATTTTCCATCACAACGCCTAATAACCCCAGTATCCACGACAGAGCAGAAAAAACATTCTCTATATTACTTATATCATTACATTTAATCCGGTCCATGGTGGCCGTCAACTCCTTCCACAATGCAAACTTGCACTCATGTGCAATAGTTGAGGATACATTTTCCTTTGTAAAGTAGGCTACACAATATTTCTCAACTTCTTTTCGAGGCAAACCATGTCGGTTTTCTATCCCATTAGAAACCATGGATAACATTTCTAGCAAAAACTCCTCCAATAATTCTAAATGCTCACAATTGGGCATATTGCATGGATTCATACCAATTCTGGCAGCCATATATGGGGAAGCTTTTATTTCCAGAGATGAAAGGAGTTCTTGACGTTGGGCTTCTTGCATTGAATTCAAACGAACAACATCGAAATAACACATACATTCGTTGATGCAGTCATAGAACAACAATTGTGAAGCAATACGCAACTTTGGCAGGTATTGTTAAATTATTGAACCATTAATCTAAACAAGCACTATCGATTCTGTATGTGTAGTTGGTGAGGCACGGATCAAAGAAATTTGAGGGAAGGTTTAAGAGGGTTGGAATCTAGATGACCAGAGCAATGGATGCACAGAATTGAAAACATTGGGTGAGTTAATGCAGGGGCATAGAAAAGACGGGGTGGCATCCAAAAGACTGTGATCCAGACAGAGGTTGCTCAGAACATTAATTTCAATAAAGGTTTCCCCAAACCTAATACTGATCGAGCACATCTCCCATAGCCCAGACTGAACTTACAGACATACAAGTGCATTAAAATTTTGATGATGAGAGCCCACCCGCGGGTCTTGGGGCACAATACCGAAGCAAACATCAGCTGCCCTAGACCAATGGAGAAACAAAAAAAAAATTTAAAAAAAATTCTTTAATACACTCATAGTTGTGATTGAATCCCATGTTGAAATTCCTGGGCCTGTTCCTACTCTTCATGTTGCAGAAATCCGAAAAAGACATGGCAACATGAAACTCATCCCCTAAGTCTCTATATTCCTGCAGATAAGCTCCAAAAGGTTCGCTAGGTTCTACCTGCATGACTGGACCACCTACTGTATCTGTCAAGAAGTGACGCATGGTAGGCCTGTTGGAAGGTCTGCTATATATGTGCGGTGTATTATGTATATTAGTGTACGCAACATTTCCACTGCTTCTTGTAGATCCTCGATCTACCGGTGAGGGAGGTGTACTGTTGATACCTATTTATGGTTTCGCAGATAATCTATTGATCGCATTGAGTACATCTTTTTGCCTTTTGGCTAAGTCTTGCAATGCAGATACTAAGTTGCGAAACTCCATCATGTCCTCCTCTTCTCCCGTTCATTTTCCCTTATCAGAGTGTATACCTGTTTGTTCCATGTCTGAACAGATATCCTCTAGTTGGATATCCTCAAATTCCCATGTGTACCTACTCTTTATTCTCCTATAGGTTACAAAAGGGTCTCCTTCTGTATTCATCTATGCCTCATTTCTTAAGCCCACAACTGGCCAAGAAGATAGCTCTGATACCACTATAATATCCCAAATCCCGATATTTTCTAATTCTAAGCAAATACGCTGATACAACCGGGCATGCAAACTGCCATGCAAAAATCCATATTTTATAGCAAAAATTAGGGTTAGGGTTTGTAGGATAGAATGAACACTTACCACTAATAAGCTGGCTGGACTGCTCTTGAGAGAGTATGCATGCATCAAGAGCTGAATCAGAGATGAACTGATATCTTCTGCTTCCGGTGAAACCCAAGCAGCACGAACCCCAGATCAGCTAAGGGTGACGTTTTCAATGAAGGAAGTGTCCGATGAAGCTGCTGATTTGCAGGACTGATAACCTTCCCATGCCGGAGAGAATGCCTGGCACATGCGGAAGTTCTGAGGTCTCTAGGTAGGCTAGCGAATTGTTCGAGAGGTTCAGCTGCTCACGACCCCCTGATCCCGAAAAAGCTGATAACTGCTCAGGATGAGCACGATCAGATCTAATAATCACCGGGTACTGAAGTAAGATGCCGATGATGAGAATGGTGCCTAGGTTTCGAAGTAAAACTGAGATCTGATGACCCAGCGAATGATTAGGGCTTTCTGGCTAAAAACCCCCTACAGTTGCACACGTGCGCTTGCCACAATCTCTGTAGTATATTGGATAACTATGAATGAATGGAAGAGCAAATGGTAAACCTGAATGGCTTACCCTGAATGAGACTAGAGCAGATATCTCACTGCCGAAACCCCGCTAGCTAAAGACGTCGTGTCCAACCCCAACTGCTATGCTGCTATTCAAGAGCTCCAAAATAATAATCATCAAAAGTGAGTCTCTTGTCACTTTATCTTCCTTTTATAACTTTCAACTGTGAAAACCCTAATCTTTGACCTAATTAGGTCCCTTTATTTTCTAATTTGCAGTTGACTTGCATGCATGCGCATGGAGACTTGAATGAGTGCATGCATCATTAAATAATGCTTAGATGGCATGCATGATGGTGGCCTTTGGCCCTGGTGGCCCTTCTTGACCTAATGGTGATAACATGATGATGCGCTAGATTTTCTATAGATGGCATCAGTCTTTAGATGATTCCCTAACTGTTAGTGACCGCTCGAACCCACATGAATCACATAGGTTAGCGGTTTTGGTCCTCAATGCCTAATCAGACGAAGACATTACATTGGGGTATTCTTCTTTTTTCTTTTTTTAAAAGCTTCATAGCAATCCAAGTTATCGGGGATTCTAAAGTTACTATTGACTAAGCTGATAGGAAAGGCGACCTTCATATTTCAAATTTGAAGCATTGGAAATATAGGGTAAGAGAGCTTTAGGACAAGTTTGATTCTACCAATTATATGCATATATACGTTAATTTCAATCATACAGTTGATAGGTTGTATAAGAAATCTATTGGGCAATTAGAAGGTCTCATTTATTATGAAGAAGTTCAGTTCAATCAAGTCGTAGCAAGGGTGATCTGTTAAGGCATATTAGTAGACCCCCCAATGGTCTGCTCTCTTTTTTTGTTTTGTGATTCGATCTAGCAATCATGTCTATCGTGCAATGAAAGGATTTTCCTTGGATTTTCTCTAGATTGATAGGTGTTACTTCCAACTGGTGAAAGGTTGTTAGTCTCGTTGAAAGAATATTGGATCTAGTGTTTAATATTGATGTAATAAGTTTAGTTGGTGGTATGGTTGTTGGTGTTTTTTTTGTTAGAATTTATCGGAACATACGCCTTTGAGGATCATATTTGTTTTGGATTGTGATGTTGAAACAATCTTTGTTTAAAAAAATGTCCATTGGATTGAAAAGCTACGTTGTTGTTTCTTTGATTCACTCTATGAATATCAAAAAGTGGTTTTTTTATGAAAAAAATTATTTATAAAGTTACAATAATCTAAAATCAACACGATTGGGGAATAATGGATTTATTAATGAGATATTTCTTATAATTACAAAATAGTAGTTTTGTTTTGTTTTATTTTTTGTTTATTCTAAAGTTGAAGAAAAACCTATAAAACTCAAAGTTACATCAAACTCTTGTTGATACAATCTCAAGATTTTAATGTACAACATTATTGTATGCAAATAAAACTTGGATATCTGGAATAATTCAATGATGGTCCATAAGGGGTATATTTCCATTCCTGTTAAATATTTATAGGTCTTGGGGCATTTAACATGTTTCCTTGTGTCCTTCAAATACAAGCTCTTATCAAATCAAAAGTAATTTTAGGTCATACTCCAATACCAAAGTGGTTTATGTTGAGATAATAACTTCAAAAAAGCCAATGTCGCTTATAATCATCATTGAGGTTGCCTCTAAAGGGATAATAGCTTTCTAGTAGCTGTCAGTTTTTGGTAGCTCGGTAGGTAATTCTAGGTTGGGGGTGTCTAGCAACATAGAAGTAGCCGAGGTGATTTCTATACATGTATTGTAAAGGTGCATTTATAACACATCATGTAAATGGTTTTAGTTGGTCCATGGTATTATGTGTCCCATGGTATTTGCATGAGTGTGAGATTATAAAAGAAGCCTTAGAGTATGTGTTCATTATCACAATCACAAGAGTAAAAGAGATCTTTTGTAGTGGTCATAATCACAGTTGCAAGAGACGAATTTCCTCTTGTATTGAGTAGTCTAGATCTCATGTTGAAATCATAGCCTTTCTAGGGAAGAGTTATTTCTATGTATTATATTCGATCCAGGGTGGATCTAGGGTTTGTCTATCAAGTTTGCAGAGAGGATTTGGAGCATATTCCTATGTGTTATGGTCCATATTTAGGGGATTTATCTAGAGTGCTATTGTAATCGATTCTTGCAATAAGAAGAAGACAAACATTTGTTGGTTTTCCCTGAAGGACTGGGGTTTCTTAGGGAAATCCTTGTGCATATTGTGTTGTGGTTTTCTTTGTTTATGGTTGCTTATTAGTGTGTTGCATTTATATTTTTAGCAATTTAAAGATCTAATTAATTATTCGTTAAATTGAAAGATCAAACTTGTAATTGAGATATGGTGAGTTGGAATTTTCACATGGTATCCGAGCAAGTATGAGGAAACCCCACACAAGTTTAGGAAAAAAAGGAGTATTATATGGCCATGACACGGAACATACGGACGCCATACGTTATATGGTCATATGAATGGCTAAGGCTATTGCAATGGATGTTTGGCGGAACAAGATGAGCGTGGAGATCATGAATAATGATGAAAGGTAGTGGTCATGATTTGTTGAAGACCAGGCCACAACCATGTGAAGGAGGTGGCCAAACTCAGAGATCAGGCTCAAAGTTGATCGATAGCATTCTGCAGTAGAGGTAACAATAGAGATCGAGACAGAACTGGGATTGTGGTCACAAACTCGAGTTCATGGCTCATTAGAGCAAATTTGAGGTTTAAAATCGGCCTCCTAAGGAAAATAATAAAATATTAGTTAAAACAATAAAATAATATTTATGAATTTTGGAAGAAAATAGAAAAAATACTACTTTTTTTCTTCGTATTTTCAACATATATCCTTGTGGTTTTACTCAAATTTCAATTGGGAGCACTCGTTGGATGCAGATTTTGGAATTTAATTCTGCATCCAACAAGTGCTTACAATGCATACTTTTGATGGACGCCACCCCATGAAAAATGACAAATAGCTGGAAAAAACGTGTTACTAGAAATGAATTCCAAATTCTACATCCAACAAGTGCTCCCGATCAAAATTTGAGTAAAACCACAGGGATATATGTTGAAATTACAAAGAAAAAAGTAGTTTTTTAATGACAAATATGCCATGTTGAGTCTTTTCTTTAAATCCTATTGAATTCAATGACTTTTTTTTATGAGGCTCATTTTAGACCCCAAATTTTCTCTAATGAAGCTGTGACATTGCGTTCAGGACTTGAGTTGATGCGGTGATGGAGCTCACGGGAGCTAGGATGAGGAGAGATAGAATGTGGATCAAGCTCGGACAATTCGACTGGGATCATAGGTTGCTGATTAGTGTGTCAGAAGTACAGTCATATGCTAATGAGCATTAACCGGGAGAAATCACAACCACCATTTTGGGTGGACGCATGCTGTAGTAGCTTACAACCAAGACATAGAGCCTCTGACATGAATGTGATTGCTATCTGTTGTACTTGGGATAAGAATGAGATACTAGCTAGGTGGTGCGTGAATATGCAGATGTTGTGTTGGGTCGGGGATTTGGAGTGTGAGTCAAGCATTGGTCCTGGCGTGGATGTTTGAAGGGTAGAGCGCAACAATGAGCTGCTGGTCACGGGTTGTGAGCGACTATTATAAGTTGTGGTGAAGTGTAGGCGTTGTCGTTTGACATGGGAATTCATGCGGAGGAGCACGTTCCTGGTTTAGCCGTGAGTAGGCAGTCTTCAATAGCATCAGCTATTGGGATTCGTTGGATTACGAGCATAACATGGGTGACTCTTGATCATAGAGGGCGTAGAAGAGGCCACACAGTGTGGATCGAGTTTTGTCAATGGGACGGGAGTTCGCCTGCAGTAGAGTGTGGCAATTGTCGATTGGAGTCGTCGGGGATTAGTGGCAATAGGAGAAATCGAGGTGGAGTGAAGTAAGCCGCTAGTCATGGTTGAGGCATGGATGGAGTGGTTAGGGATCGTGCAAAGGATTATTGATGATGTTATAGTTGAAAATCAACAGTGGAACTTGCGTGAGAGTATGTCGACCAGGCCCAGCTGCGGGAAGCAGCGACACAAAGAGAAATGAAGATAGGAGCTGACAATAGAGGTCCACGAGTTATGATCAAAAGTGTGACTAGGCAGCCTACAACGAATGAGGCTATAAATATTCAGAGTGATGGGCCCAACCGGAGATGGCAGGAAACCATCGAGCAAGACAGATAATTTTGGGCAGCAAGCCTAGGAAATTCAGGTAGTCTATAGGGGAAATTTTAGGCAGCTCCAGGAAGGGGGTAGAAGTGCCTATAAAAGGCTACAAGCACTCAAATTTTGAACAACTGCCTAGGGTCACAATTTTACAATGATTGCAATTTTGTGGGTATTGCAGAGATGTTTGCAGCTCGAAAGTCCTCTAATTCAAAGGGAGAAGTTACCTTCCCATTAGAGTCAGCGTAGACTTTAGAGGTGGACAAGATGTTATATGGGCCATATTTGAGAGTTAGTGTACTCTCGGTTTCACCCCTAGAGGATGAAAATTATTCTATCTACTTCTAAGGAGGAGCGATGCTTATTCGCTCAGTTAAAGCAGAAATCCAAGATGAAGTCTTGATTCGAATCAACGAGGGAACTCTTATAGGTTGGTGGGCTAGCTAGTGAGTGAATTCTGAGGGAGTATGAAGCAGAGCTACAAAGGGAGCTTGCAGGGACTCAAAGGGAGTCTAGAGTTGCATCTAGTGACACTTAGAAAGCAAGAGACTTATCTCAGCAGACCCGCTTGGAGGGAGTTGACACAGTTGGATGAACAATATTCAATAGTGCAGAGAGAAACATGATGTCTTCGCGCAGAGAGGGTAGGGTGCTTTAGTGCAGAGGGAGTAGGATGCTCTAGTGCAGAGCAAAAAGGGTTTTTCATTACAGAGGGAGCAGTCACAACAACACATATTGTAGACCATTGAGGAGGTGACTCGGGACAAAGTACTTCCCTCATTAAGAGGGAGTATTAGTTTTTTGCAGCTGATTAGGTACTTCTATGTTTGGGGTGTCTAGCAACATAAAAGGAGCTGAGTTGATTTCTAGACATGTATTGTAAAGGTGGATTTATAACACCTCGTGTAAATGTTTTTAGTTAGTCCACGGTATTATGTGGCCCATGGTATTTGCATGAGTGTGAGATTATAAAAGAATCCTTAGACCACGAGTTCATTATCACAATTAGAGGAGTAAAGGAGATCTTCTATAGTGGTCATAATCATAGTTGTAAGAAATATATTTCTTGTTGTAGTGAGCAATCTAGATCGCAAGTTGAGATCACAACCTTTTCATGGAAGAGTTATTTATTTGTTGTCTATTGGATCCAGGTTGGATCTAGGGGTTGTCTATCCTTTTTTCAGAGAGGATTTTGAGCATATTCTCAAATCCTGCAATAAGAAGAAGACAACCATTTGTTGGTTTTCCCCAAAGTACTGGGCTTTCGAGGGTAAATCCTCGTGCATCTTGTGTTGTTTTCTTTGTTTACGGTTTCTTATTAGTGTGTTGCGTTTATATTTTCAATAATTTAAATAGCTAATTAATTACGAAACCCGAATGATTGGGGTTTCCAGGGTAAATCCTTGTGCACGTTGTGTTGTTGTTTTCTTTGTTTACAATTTCTTATTAGTGTGTTGCATTTATCTTTTCAATAATTTAAATAGATAATTAATTACTAGTTTAAGCAACCACTATCCCCATTTGCAGTTTAACCTCTCACCTAGGAAATTAAATTAAAAGTTATAAATATAATTAATATAACTTTGGAAAACTATTTCATGCACAAAAATTACCCATATCCTATTATTCAATTAATATAAATGCATCAAGGTTAGATTAAGATAGATGAACTATGTTAGCTACACAATCCATTTAGTTGAGAGAGTATCTCATCCACCAACATAAATATGATCTAATAGTTGGAGAAGATCTCTCACAACCAACTAGATCTAACAAATTCCTAAATAGTAGAATCTTACATTTAGCACAAGACAAGTAGGAATTAATTACTGCAACACCCTCCCTTAACTTGTATTTCTCTTTATCTATGATCTTTTTCATCTATGTCTGGTAAAGTGCTCATTAACATCTCTATCCATTTTGAAATCTCATAGATTAATCTCCATCACAACCATCCATTATGAGCTACCACTTCATCCATTGAAGATATGATTGCTTCAACCCATCAATTTTGTCCTTGTAATGACTGGACTACTAGTCATTCTATTTATATACTTCCATCTATTGACATACATGGCCTACAATTGTATTCTCCAGTTATCTAAGAAAGCAATTTAGATATTGAATGTATCAAGAAGTCAATCTTACAACATGACCTATTTCATCTATATTCATCATCATTTATTTTACATAATCTCACAAGTACACAAATATGACAAACTATAGACACAACCTAGTGGTAATATTCTTTCGGCACCACATTCACCAAGAAACACAAGTACACAAATATGACAAACTATAGACACAACCTAGTGGTAATATTCTTTCAGCACCACATTCACCATTCAACCATGTTACACAAGATATTCAAATATTTCGTAATCTGCACACCCAATTAAACAATGAATTACACACATAGACCATTTCAACTATTTGTTACTATTTGCACAACAAACAATGTCTTTCAACAACAATGTATTCACAAAGACGTTATGGGCAGTGTTAATCCTCTCAAAGTGTAAAGTTGACGTCTCATTGATTTCATGGCCCATACCAAAGGTAAAAAAATCGTTATAAACATCATGATCAAAAAATTTCTTCGATAGCTTTGGCAGTTCAACGTTTTTCATATATTTTTCCTCTATTGACTAACATGTGCACATTTGTCTTGAGATATATATGAATTGCTTTGATAATACAAAATGATGGTCTCCTATGTGTTCTAGATGCACATGGTTTCTTAGTCACTCCTTCCAATACCAACGAACAACAACTTTTGTTTTGACCAAACAAATGTTCTTGAATCCACCTCACATTACTCTTCACATTTGATTAGGGAAAATTTAGAAATTGAGAAGCATCCCAAGAACTTTAATCGTGAATATGGCTACAAACTAAGCCATTCTTAGAAACCCTTCATTCATCATCTCAATCACTAATTCATGTCTTCTTCAGCTCTTGGTTTTTCTCCCTTCCCCTTTCTCTCTGACCCCCTCCCCCCCTCTCTCTCTCTGCCCCACCCCCTGTGTTGATCTTATCCCCCCATTAGAGGAAATTTGAGGTCTAAAATGGGCCTTCTAAGGAAAATGATAAAATAATATTTTAAATAATAAAATAATAGTTAAAATAATAAAATAATAGTTATTAATTTTGGAGGAAGAATGAAAAAAACTACTTTTTTTTGTTCGTATTTTCGACATATCTCCCTTTGTTTGTACTCAAACCTTGAGCGGGAGAGATCGTTGGATGTGGAATTTAATTCCACGTCCAACGAATACCCACACTGCATACTTTTGACGGACCTCGCTACCCCAAAAATAAGAAATACCTGAAAAAACGTGATGATGATGTCATCATCACATTTTTTCAGATATTTCTTATTTTTGGGGTAGCAAGGTCCGCATCATCACGTTTTTTCAGGTATTTCTTATTTTTGGGGTAGCAAGGTTCGTCAAAAGTATGCAATGTGGGTACTGCTTGGATGAGGAATTAAATTCCGCATCCAACGAGCTCTCCCTCCTAAAATTTGAGTAAAGTCACACGGAGATATGTCGAAAATACGAACAAAAAAAATAGTTTTCTTTTATGACAAATATATCAATTCAACCATTATGGTTGACTTATTTTATTGAAATTCTATTGGTTCTTGAATTCCAACTCACAAAATTGATTGTTGGCACGTTTTCTTATAAGGCCCATTTTAGACCCCAAATTTCCTCTAATGTTATTTTCTCATTGGATTATTACTCCTCCTTGTTTTCTCTTATTTCATTACATTGTCCAATTATTTATCCTTTTCCCCTTCTCTTCATTTTACACAAAACCTCTCAGTTCCCCTATAATCTAAATTTCAAATCTTTTTAATTTACAAGTACCAAGATTTTCACTTTTCTCGTGTTATTTTTGTTATTGATCAATCATAACTTTTTTTTCCATTCTCATTTCTCCTTATTTTTCAAACAAATAAAAAAATACTATAACTTGATATTCATCAAAATAGAGAATCAAAGTTACAATGTCATTACACAAAAACCCAATAGAGCTGAAGGTCTATCGCACAAACCTTTCAGTCTCACAAAAATTCATTTAAAACAGGATAATGCAGACCACTAACAGCCTTTTAACAAGTTTGAAAATAAACATCCAAGAAAAACGAAGCATAGTTGAAACCATTACTAAACAAAAAACTGTCAAGCTATAAAAAAGCTAATGACCCTTTGTCAACCACCCAATCATCAACAAGTTCCTCGAAATGCATAAACCCATCCATATCTCCAACATCCTTCTTTGAAGATTGTAAACCACACTATTGAATTCCCGATAGATATGAGTGAAAGTGATAAGATAAAACCATTTTTTCAGCTCTTGCACTTAGTTGGACCATTAGTCAAGATGAAGTACTTGTAAATTTGAATGACCAGTAGCACGATCAATCATAACTTTAGAGTCTCTTGTAATCTGGAAATTGAAAACACCCCTCTTTTGAGAAAACCAAAGGATCCCTCATAGGGAAAGTAGTTTTTCCTTGGTATTGGTACCAAAACCAACACCCATCCATAAATTATTAATGTGGTTCTTTTTTACCTTAAGGATCATTCACGCATCACAAATACCTTCATTATTAGCTCCATCAAAATAACCTATGGATGTAAGGTCATCAAAGAAAGACAAAGAAAGTGACCTTACATCTTTGATATCTTCTCTTTACAAAAATCAAAGAACAAAATGATAATTTTATAGAAAATAGAATAGACTGAAAGGTTTGTATCCTCAAAAATAGATCTATTCCTGACTTTCCATACATCCCATACTACAAACAGAGGAATCTCTTTAAATTTAACCTGCTTATGAAACCATTTTTGTATACAGTCTTGAATATTTGAATTCCCCACACATCCTATAAATTTAGGAGCTTACTCAATTCAGACCAAACAGATTTGAAAAAAGTGCAATGGATAAATAAATGAGAAACATATTATTAATTTGACTTGCATAAAACATAGACACCTAAACCAACAAACCCTCTCTTATATAGGTTATCCTAAGTAAGGACCTTATTTTCTAAACAAAGCCATAAGTAGCATTTTAATTTTAAAGGTATTTCCCATTTCCATATAATATTTTCCCACCATTTTGGAGGAGACATCATCAGCTCTTCAGAGATAGATTCATATGCCTTATTTGCAGAGATAACTCCATTGGCCCCTTTCCATTCCCACACTAACACATCCTCCTTATCACTTAATCTAATACAAGCTTTATTCAACACCATAACAAAGGAGTTCAAATCCTCATCAACGCCATTAGTCAATCCCAAATATCTTGCTCAATACCAATATGGATGGGAAACTTCATAATATGGATACCTTCTTACCTATACAAGAATCTTTATATTTAAATTATGAATTTATGACAACAACGCATCATACAATTTAAAATTTCCTTCAATGCCAATAAAATGATCAATGCGAATATCAACATGAGGACCATTTCCAATCTTCCAACTAAGCCACTCACCCAATTTTGGATATGATCTGGATAATCCCCTCCAAATGATAGAAGCATATGTACATGTATTTTATGGATTCTAATCCACTGAACCATTGAACTATTCTTTAGATATTTCTATTTTAATACTCTACTTCACATGCCTTCCCAGAAAAACCTCTCAGCAGACTCTTTAGACTCAAAGCAGAATCAAACTAGTATAAATTTTTTAAACCCCTGTGGGCATCGATTCCACTAACCTAGGTTCTATTTTCCCTGCTTGTCCAACAAAACCCAAGGAATCAGCCCGACTGAGTGTTCTCCGTCGGCAACACCTGCGACATAAGTGAGGTCTCGCCCGATATACCTATGGACTATGAGAACTAGGGTTCTGCAGTTATAGAAGGGGATTTCTTCATGGAAATGTTAATAGACCGCTCACCCAATCAAAGGAATGTACTACCGTCAACACATACACAACAAGTAAAGCGGTGTGATCCGTTGATACATACATAGCATATAAAAATATACACATTTAAATAATGTCTGCCATCCTTGTTATCAACATTCCACAATATTCTATTGGTATCAGTGCAACAAACTCATAAATATTCATGCACAATATCAACATACATCATAGACACACAAATTTAATGTGGAAACCCATACGGTAAAAAACAACAAAATCGCTCTTCATCTGGCATGAGTAATATTTAGAATGCTTTTGGTATGCGCACACAACCTACATACTTCTTTCAATATCTTCTTACAATAGATGAGTTTTTGAGTCTATCTTTCTCATGCTCTCATGTCTTATTCTTCATTTTGTCGTCTTCTTCTCAGGATCGTCTTTCTTCTCAGGATCCTCTTTCTGTCAAGCTCTCTCTTGAGATTAAGATATCAAAATCATCCACACATAACTTATGGATGGACTTTATATACTTTTCACAACTCTTCTTCTAACCGTCGACTAGTTCTCAACTAACAGTCGATTCATTCTCTAACTAAACCAAGAAATCCCACTACATTATTAAAGGCTCTATCGTCCCAATTTACGTTCACACCCATTCCCAAAATAGACTACTATTATAACTTAACTTACTGTTTATATTTATAGTTTTCTCAACAACGGGTCGAATTCTTGGATTCACCTTACTCTCTCCTTTTCCGTCGTGACATTGCTTGCCTTACAACCAGATTCTTCAAAATTATGATCAAAACCCTTGTGTACTTTCCTAGGGTCAACAGGCCCCCAACACTCACTTGTGGCTCATCCCGAGCCACTTCATCTAGATCTCTTTGTCGCATTGAGTTTATTATGAAACTCTTGACATCTTTTCATCACTTCTTCTACTTGTCTCTACACATCTTCAAAACTGGTATGTTTCGAAGTTACAAACTCTGTCACTCACAGTTCTTGTTGCACTTGCTCATGGACAGGATGGATGGTCCTTGTAACTTTTTATGCTTCGTCCTGGAGTTATGTGACACGTTCAGTTCGACGTTGTTATTATGTTCATAGTTTGGAAACTTGCTGCTGTAATATTTCAATTCGACAACCTTGCTCATTTTCTCGACCAATGACAACTTCTTCAATGTATTGTTTAGCCTGGTCATATTTTCCTCTGTGGTATGAAGCTACTCTATGACTTGCTCCAATTCTGAATCATCCATTAAGGCTTCCCAAGAATGAGAAACATGTGCATATGCTTTGGCATAAAGTGCCTTGACATCTTGAATCTTTTGGACATTCTCACTTACTGCCTTTCGTTACTCGTCCAATACCTCAGGAGTTGTACTGGGAGGCTACTTTGATTCTAACTATGAAAAGTATTTGCAGATATTGGTAGCTACTTCCCCAAGCCGGATAAATTGAGCCTCTGGGAGCATTTCAGGGGTAATTCCCTCTTATGTAAATATGTGCCATGCAAACGTGACAACTTGCTCAAGTCTTTGCCTGTCCTGTTGCCATCTCTTGTATTTTTTTCTTTGTCTCTTGCACTTTTGTCTTAAGAGATGCGACAATATTCTTTGAATGTCTTAGTATTTCAAATACCACATTCTCTTTCGCCTTGATCTCATCTACTGGAGCTCGTTGAATGTTATGTAGTAGAAACATAGGGATCACAGAAAATTCGACACATTCTCTTTCGCCTTGATTTTCTTTGGTTTACATAAATGCCCCTTATTTTTCCATGTAATTTGACTAGAGGAGCTCAATATTGGATCCACGTGTGATAGAGACAGAATGAAGCAAGGATCATGTTGTTAAAAAGGTCTCAATGAGTGCCTCCCAATTATGAAACCAACAATTTGAATTGGCAACAACTAGGCCCTCAATTTTGAGCTAGAAATATTTGATATAAAATGTTAGATTGCTAGTGAGGCCCACGAAGGACTTGATATTGCGAAGGTTTCCACCCAGTCATACATTTTGTTTGAATGAAGTCAATTAAGTATTATCATAAAGGAATCCATGAGTAATTCAATGGTTTTAACTCACAAATATGATTCGAGGATGCATACTACCCACAAATTTTGTTATGTAAACCTCATCCTACACCCTCAAAATGGGTTTGGAGACCTGTGACGACTCTATGTGGGTCAACAAATATTGGAAAAGGATAAATGAGGTGTTCTTGAAAATATTTTGAGGTAAGATACTATATGAAAACTCTAATTTTCTATTATAATGTCCATGAATAACACTTTTTAAAACACAAACCTCTACCATCAATACGCTTTCCTAAAACTAGTACCAAATTTGCAAAAGTTCATTCTCTTCAATTGGGGATCGACACCAAGCATGTGATATGCCAATGGAAATTTGTCAAAAATCCCTACATTATCACAAGTCCTAATTTTATCTCTAGGTCATCTTTAAAACTGAAACTTATTGAGAAGTCATGAATATAGAATTTGGCTACCTAGGAGGTGTGCAACTTGTGCCCTTCATAGACTAGGCATGTGAATTTGGAAATGACAAAGTGAGGCTTGATGGAGAGAGAGATTTGAGAACTAAAGAATAACCCATTGGGTTTTATAAAAAGGGAACTGGATTCCTGTAATGTCCACATACCCCATAATGTGGATTATTAATTTTTTTTTGCCTCAAGGACACTTGTTCTCCTTTCAAACACTGGGCATGGATGTTAACTCACTCTTCCACCTTCATTCTCAGGCTTAAGAACCCATGTACATCACTGTAATAGTCGTTCCACCATTAATAGATCCATTATGTGCACATAAATCCTTCTTCCGCACTGAACCTATTCTTTCCACACTTCGCCTTCCGCCTTCCACACTTCCGCTCTCCAACTTTCCGACCTCGAAACTCAGGAGACAGAAACTCAAAGGTTCAATGAAGTGAATGGTCAGTGTTCTGCCTTCCGCACTTTCACTTTTCGCCCTTCCAACCTCAGAAATCAGAAATCATAAACATAATGTGCGACAAAACATTCAACTGCTCTTCCGTCTTTCGCCTCCCGCACTTTCGCTTTCTGCCTGTTGCACTTCGAAACTCGGAAATCAGAATCTCAATGTGCAGTGGAACACTTAACAACTCTTCTGACTTTTGCCTCCCGCACTTCCGCTTTCCACCTTTCGCACTTCAGAACAAGGAAATCGGAAACATAACTTCCGAACAAAACGTTCAACCCATTTTCCATCTTTCGCATCCCGCCCTTCTGCCTTCTGTTACAGAACTTGGGAATCAGAAGAATAAATCTTTACATAAGCCTTTCTCCAGTTTTCCACCTCTCACATTCCACCTTCCGCAGCTGGATCCCAAGGTGTGGAAAACCCACCTTTTTCCTTAACGTTTCTCCTGATTTCCACCTTTTGCCTTCCGTAGGTGGATCCCGAAAGTCGGAAATCCCACATTCTTCTTTGTTGCTTCCGCCTCCTGCATTCCACCTTCGGTTATGGATCCGGGGTGCGAAAACACTTAGATCGGCTATAAACTAACTCTTTCACCAGGATTTTCTAGCCTCCAGGGACTTAATAAAATTGCATTGAACATACAAGGAAATGTAGAAGTAGTATGCAAGGAAATATACACAAGTAAACCTCCACTTAGTCATCATCAAGCATCCAACATGAACATAGTAATTCATAGACCAATATATGGCAGAAACAAGCACAACAGAGATACTTATGTAGCAGTGAATCTTACTTCATTCATAGCAAGCATTCTTCTTTATCAATTCATCATATTCATTCACAAGCAACTTCAAGGTGTAAACAAGAATAATAGAGAATACTTATCTTGATGATTAAGATGTATCTCAACTATCTAGGTGACTACAACGTTCCACCCAACCATAGGCCAGTGTGTTCATTAATCTCTCAACACACTGCCACCCTCGAGCATGACATGATTTCCACAAGGAACTAGGGGACAACAGGCTTACACACATCCAACACACATCAAAACACAATCAAACCAACTTACAGTTGGGTTTCTGAGACTGTCCAAGGACATAATCTAGAACAAAACAAAACACAACCAAACGAACTAACAATTGGGATTATCAGGCTGCTAAGGAAATGGAAAGGTAGATTTGTTGGGCTAGTGAGCTCAACCCTAGAGCTAAGGACACCTACACTAGATCTAGCTTGGCCTCTACAACTCCTACACCACCCAACACAAGGAAGTATTCCCTTCACTGCTACATAGTCCTTCAGGCCATACCTTCCCTTTTAGTGTTCTCCTGGGTGTGCAAGCAGGATTTACCAACCCCTCTTGATCTGTCTATGAGGTTCCTCTCTTTACTAGGCTTATCAGCCAATTATGGCCCTCTTCCACTCCTAAGTCTTCAAACCAAAACAGGGATGCACAACACATAAATCCTCAAAGAAAACGAAACCACACGGGATTCACTCTATAACACAGAGAAAATAGGGTCTCATACCACAATGTCACTCAGACAAAACACTGCGGAACTACACTTCCACACGTAGGATAGTCAAACCACCAAATTGCGCGTCTCCAGAGAAAAACGAATGATCCATGAATGATCGAATGATAGAATAATGAACAACCACGATGCTCAGGAACAACAAAACCTTCTCGTGTCTAGGAGAAAGGATGGACTAGCACACATCATGTGATTTCTTACTGCAGAAGCAATAATGTGGCTTCCCGGACCGCAGAATTGCATGCTTTCTCAGTCAAGCCATCAGACTGCCATGCCTTGCTCTGCCCAAGGCATTAACTGCCTCACCAACTTCTGGAAGAAATTGATGATTGACGACAGAGGACAAAAAAGGTAGTTGAGGGTTCGAGGGTTTCCCCTTTGATATCTGGCCACACCCTAATGGCTCAGGAGTTTGAATAACTCCCCACCCTATCCCTCGTGGAATCATGCTCCCATCTCTTTAACTTTTGCAGTCCCATAGCTAGATCTGGTATTATATTAATTTGTACATATTCAGGATATATCCAAATATACAGTGTCTGACTCGACACCAAAACCATAGGTATCAACCTTGATCACCTATCCACAAAACATAAATAAATGGCAGGGCCTTGGCTGCAAGTTCTAAATCATGTACTTGGCTACAAGTTGAGAGCATATTGAGAGGATGTACTTGGCTGCAAGTTCTAAATATTGAGTGGCACAATTCTTCTCATGATATTTCAACTTCCTTGACTCATAACACACCACGTGGTTGTCGTGCATAAGAAATCCTCCAAGTCCTTGTCCACATGCATCAATACACATTACAAAATATTTTTCTAGGTCTGTAATCTTCATAACTGGTGCACATGTGAGAAGATTCTTTAACTGCTGGAAGCTTTCTTCACACCTTGGTGTCCATTCAAATTGTATTCCCTTCCTTTGCAAAGAAGTGACTAGATGTGCAACCTTGGAGAATCCTTCAATGAATCTCCTATAGTAACTTGCAAGGCCCATAAAAGATCTAACATCTGTCACATTTCTTAGGGTAGGCCGATTCATAATGGCCTCAATATTTTCAGGGTCTATAGATATGCCCTCATCTGAGATAATGTGACTCAAATAATGAATCATATCTTCATACATCTTATGCCCCTTGAGCAATTTCAATGTCAGTCTCATATGTTCTTCATGCTCTTCCTTATTCTTATAATAAATGATAATGTCATCAAGGAAAACAAGAACAAACTTGTCGACATACCTGCTGAAAACACTGTTCATAAGGCACATAAATGTAGTGGTGCATTTATGAGACCAAATGGTACCACATAATGTCCATACCATGTTCTGAAGGTTGTCTTATGAATGTATTCATCCTTGATTCTTACCTGATGGTAACCAGACCTCAAGTCAATCTTGGAAAAAACTTTGCTCCTCTCATTTGATCAAAGAGGTCATCAATCCTAGGCAAAGGGTATTTATTCTTCACAGTGACCTTGTTCAGCTGTTTGTAACCAATACACAACTTGAGTGTACCATCTTTCTTCTTCACAAACATAACTGGTGCTCCTTACGGAGACACACTTGGTCTAATATACTTCTTCTCCAACAACTCTTGCAGCTGCATCTTTAGCTCTAGCATCTCTGGTGTACTCATCCTGTAGGGTATCTTAGACACTGGTGTCGCTCCTGGCATAAGTTCAATTGTGAAATCAATGTTCCTTTTTGGAGGAAGCCCTGGAACCTCATCAAGAAAATCATCCTTGATTTCCTACAACACATGAAAGTCCTCCAACCTAGGCGTTTCATTCTCTGCTGCCTCCAACACATGGGCTACATAGACTCTGCAACCTTTCCTACAAAACTTCTTTAGCTGCATGGCTAAAATCTGCCTAACAGAAATCAACTTTGGAATGCCTCTTACAACCCTTAGGTTGCCTTCTTCATCTATTGTTGTAACAATCAAGCTTTACTCTGTGTGATTCCAACCAATCCATTCCAATGAGAACATCATAGGAATCAAGTGGTAGAACACTCATATCTACATAAGTGACTAGCCCATTCATGACTAATGGACATTGCTTTACCATTTCCTTAACCTTTCTCTTGGTTCTAGTAGCTAGTTGGACTAACCATGACTTGCTATGCTATGGCTTCTTAAAAGCACAAACCTCAACTACTCTAGGAGTAATATAATTGTGAGTAGAACCCAGGTCAATCAAAACAGAAACAGATTGCTCATCAATCTTACCTGCAACCTCAACCACAATTGACTAATGGTCTGCTTGGCAGTCCTCTAGCGCTGCATAAATCCTAGGGACAACCCTTGCTACTTAACCCATTGTTCCTACTTCTTGGATGTTTTAAGTTGTCCTTACATACCCCTCCTCATGAGGACAATTCCTGCGTGTGTGGAGTCCTCCACATATCCATCATTGGAGAGGTTCTCTGTTTTCTTTTAGATTTCTTGGCTTTTCCCCCATCACTTTAGTTGGCTAGTTCACAGCTTGTGATGGTTGCTTCTGCTGATTTCTGAAGTTAGAAGGTTTAAAACCTTTCTTCCTCTGGTCATACTTTTCATTCTTCTTTTTCTTCCATGTCTTATGGTAATCAGGCTTGCCTTTATTCTATTCATAACAATACTTAGCCTTTCTTATATCTTCTTCTAAAGTTATGGGTTCATCAAATTCAATTCTGTCTTTGTAAGACTAAGGAAACCCCCTCAAAAAACGTTGGATTTTTACTTTATCATCCCTGATATACCTGACATACCTCAATAGTTCCAAGAACTTATTGGCATACTCTTCCATGGTATGTTGCCCCAATCTTAGCTCATGCAGTTATTTAATCTTACCATCACAGTACTTATCAGAGAGGTACTTCTGCCTGAAAAACTTCTGGAACTTTTTCCACACAATATTCCTTTCACTGATCTTCTTCACTTACCTAAAGTGCTCCCACCATATGGATGCTCTTCCAGTCAAATTGAAGATGGCTATCCTAGCCTTCATATTTCTTGAATAGTCTTGGACTTGGAAATATTTCCTCATCCCAAGAAGCCAAGCTTCAACTTCTTGATCATTCTTTATCTCACCATTAAAGGTAGGCGGCCTTGCCTTTCAGAATTCATCACGCAAAAGGCTCTGGTAACGCCTCTTTCTTCTATTACTATGAGAAGAAGAACTTGAACCCCCAGTGGGTCCTCCCGAGTCATATGATCCACTAGAAGACCTCTTTCTTCTTCTAGCGTCACTCCTACTTCCTTCCAGATTTACTGTTCGATGCTCTGAGTTCACTCGCCTCTGGATTTCTGTCAAACTTTGCAGCATGGCTGCATTCAGATGATTCTACTCTTCCTGATCCTTAACCAATATTTCATTATCTACCCGGTAAATTTGCATCTACACCCTTAGGCTTCTCATGGTGGATGCAAAATCTGGCGGAGTCTCTTGGAATCTTCTCCCATTAGACTTTGTCTCAGCATTTCCAACACGAACATTTTCCCCCATGACATCTTCCTCGTGCTCATAGGGATCCTACGCATCATTCATGCCGTAGGTTCTGATGGCTGAGCCAAAAACCCACTTTTCCAAATGGCACTATGACTCTGCAAAATGTGTTAGCAACATCACTTGTTAGCTGCACAACAATTTTAGAAGTAAAAACCATTACTTACTGTCACCTGGCCCATTTAGGCCCAATGCTGCAACCATAAGCTTTGATACCAAAATGTAGTGTACTACAATGTTGGTATTAGAGGATATTCTTGTCTCTTACATCTACTCATTATGGCTTATCCAGGCCCAATGCGGTAACCCGTAGCTATGATACCAAAATGTAACGTCCCCATACCCCATAATGTGAATTATTAAAAAAAATTGCCTCAATGACACTTGTTCTCCTTTCAAACACTGGGCATGGACATTAACTCAATCTTCCACCTTCATTCTGAGGCTTAAGAACCCATGTACAACATTGTAACAGTCGTTCCGCTATTAACAGATCCATTGTGTGCATGGAAATCCTTCTTCTGCATTGAACCTGTTCTTTCTGCACTTCGCCTTCCGCATTCCACACTTCTGCTCTCCGCCTTTACGACCTCAGAAATCAGGAGCCGGAAACTCAAAGGTTCAACGAAGTGAATGGTCAGACTTTCGCACTTTCGCTTTCCGCCCTTTCGACCTCGAAAATCAGAAATCGAAAACATAATGTGTGATGGAACATTTAACGGCTCTTCCATCTTCCACCTCCCACACTTCTGCTTTCCGCCGTCTGCACTTCGGAACTCGGAAATTAGAATCTCAATGTGCGGTGGAACACTTAATGGCTCTTCCATCTTCCGCCTCCCGGACGTTCGCTTTTCGCCTTCTGCACTTCGGAACTTGGAAATTAGAAACATAACTTCCAACCGAAACGTTCCACCCATTTCCCCTCTTCCACATCCCGCCCTTCCACCTTCCGTTGCAGAACTTAGGAATCAAAAGAATAACTCTTTACCTTATCCTTTTTCCGGTTTTCCACCTCCCGCATTCCAGCTTCCACAAGCGGATCCTGGGGTGCAGAAAAACCACCTTTTTGCTTAACTTTTCTCCTGATTTCCACCTTCTGCCTTTTGCCTTCCACAGGCGGATCCCAGAAGTCGAAAATCCCACATTTTACTTTCTCTCGCCTCCTGCATTCTGCCTTCCACTGGGGATCCCATGGTGCGGAAACACTTCGATTAGTTGTAAACTGGCTCTTTCACCAGGCTTTTCTAGCCTCCAGGGACTTAAGAAAAATGCATTGAACATACAAGGCAATGCAGAAGTAATATGCGGGGAAATATACACAAGTAAACCTCTACTTAGTCATCATCAAGCATCCAACATTAACATAGTGATTCATAGACAAATATATGGCATAAACAAGCGTAACAGAGATACTTATGCAATAGTGAATCCTACTACTTCATTCATAGCAAGCATTCTTCTTTATTAATTCATCATATTCATTCACAAACAACTTCAAGGTGTAAACAAGAATAACATAGAATACTTATCTTGATGATTAAGTTGTCCCGCAACTAGCCAGGTGAATGCAACGTTCCACCCAACCGTAGGCCAGTGTGTTCATTAATCTCTCAACACACTGCCACCCCGAGTTGGGCATGATTTCAACAAGGAACTAGGGGACAATAGGATTACGCACATCAAAACACAATCAAACCAACCTACAGTTGGGTTTCTCAGACTGTCCAAGGCAACAAGCCAGAACACAACAAGACACAACCAAACCAACTAATAGTTGGGCTTATTAGGCTGCTAAGGCAATGGAAAGGTAGAATTGATGGGCTAGTGAACTCAACCCTAGAGCTAAGGACACCTACACCAGATCTAGCTTGGCCTCCACAACTCCTATAACACCCAACACAAAGAAGTATTCCCTTCACTGCTACATAGTCCTTCAGGCCATACCTTCCCGTATAGTGTTCTCATGGGTGTGCAGGAAGGATTTACCAACCCCTCTTGATCTGTCCGTGAGGTTCCTCTCTTTACTAGGCTTTCATCCAATTATGGCCCTCTTCCACTCCTAAATCTTGAAACCAAAACATGGATGCACAACACAACAATCCTCAAAGAAAACATGGCCACACAGGCTTCACTCTGTAACACAGAGAAAACAGGGTCTCATACCACAATGCCACTCAGACAAAACACTATGGAACTACAGTTATGCACGTAGGATAGTCAAACCACTACACTGTGCGTCTCCAGAGAAAAACAAACGATCCAGGAATGATCAAATGATAGAATAATGAACAACCACGATGCTCAGGAACAACAAAACCTTCTCGCGCCTGGGATAAAGGACGGATTGGAACGTATCACGTGCTTTTTTGCTGCAGAAGCAAGAATGCGGCTTCCTAGACTGTAGACTTGCAGGCTTGCTCAATCAAGCCATCAGACTGCCATGCCTTACTTTTCCCAAGGCATTAACTGCCTCACCAACTTCTGGAAGAAATTGATGATTGAGGACAGGGGACAAAAATGGTAGTTGAGGGTTCATAGGTTTCCCTATTGAAATCTGGTCACACCCTATTGGCTCAGGAGTTTGACTAACTCCCCACCCTATCCCTTGTGGAATAATGCCCCCATCTCTTTAACGTTTGCAGTCCCATAGCTAGATGTGGTATTATATTAATTTGTACATCTCCAGGATATATCCAAATATACAGTGTCTGACTCGGCACCAAAACCATAGGTATCAACCTTGATCACCTATTCACAAAACATCAATCAATGGCAGGGCCTTGGCCTTGAGCTCCTCGCCATGATTTTCATACAATATTTACATCATGTACAATTAAATACCAAGGGGTCAAAATTGGGGTATTACAATTCCTTTTATATTATATGAAAGTGTTGGCTCATGTAGAACCTGCCCAGTAACTAGTGAAAGGGGTCAACATTGAAACTTTTGCAAATTGTGCCTAGTTTGATTAAATTTGAGTTGATAAGCCTTGACACATATTTTTTTAAATGAGATGGTTTTAGAACTAAAAAAGAAATCATATATGTCCTCTCAAAAGGCCAAAAGATTGTTATCCCAAAACAAGCCAAATGAGATAAGTTTGAATTCGATTACATGTCGATATGATCTAGTTGGTAACTATGGGCTTAATGATTTCTATTGTTGGTATGTTAGAACAAAAATAATGTACTAAGTGTTGTTCAATTTGAGTATTATATCAAATTATGTGGAGGAAAATTAATATAAATAACAACATATTTGGATCTCTATAAAATGCAGAAGACACAAAACTAGCTAAAACAATGACAAACACAAAGCATGAAAGAAAAAATGTACTTTGTAGTAATAAAAAATGGAGATAACAATACACCCGTTATTAACTTCGTTGTGGAGATTCCTCCATGAATGAAGAAGGAGAAAAGAAGAGAAAAGTCATTAGTTTCATTGTGGAGGTTCCTCTATAAAACCTAAACCATTCACTTCATTGTGGAGATTCCTCCATGAATGGAAGAAGGAGAAAAGAAGAGAAAAGTCATTAGTTTCATTGTGGAGGTTCCTCTATAAAACCTAAACCTTAGCCTCCATACATGAAAACCAAGCCCGCAACAACAAAACACATTAAAAGTTAGCAACTTAATAAAGAAAATCAAGATAAAAGAGGAATGGAGAAGGGAAGGCTATATGATATAAATGACAAATTGAATACTATATAATATAAATAAATTAGTCAAGTGGCATGAACCTACCAACCGTTTATCAAATGCCGTCACTGACCATTCAGTACATTTTATTATTGACAGAGTTGGTATCAAATGAACCTACCAACCGTTTATCAAATGCCGTCACTGACCATTCAGTACATTTTATTATTGACGGAGTTGGTGAGAGCAGGTCACAGGATGCTGAGGTCCGCCTACCATCACTACTGTTGATACAAATGTCAAGACTACATCAACCAGACAGAACCAAATAAATAATTTCGACTAAGTTCTCATTTAACATTGAAACAGCCGCCTACCATCACTACTGTTGATACAAATGTCAAGACTACATCAACCAGACAGAACCAAATAAATAATTTCGACTAAGTTCTCATTTAACATTGAAACAGCAGCCAAAAGGCTAATAGGACAATAACGCGCCAGGTAGGGGTCGAACCTACGACTTTCCGCTTAGGAAACGGACGCTCTATCCACTGAGCTACAGGCGCTTTATGTTTAATAACCGGTAATTGTACTTTAATAATTAGTAATTTGCACACGGATGAATTCATCATCTCATAACTCCTTAAATATTTAACTACTTATAACTATTATTATAAATGAAAGAATTCATTATTTATAAATAAGTAAAATGAAACTTAAACAAGAGCAATGAGGTGATGCTTCTATGGGGGTGTTTTTCGATCTGCAATTGCAAATGAAGTAGTGATTTCCACTATAATAATTGGTTTTGTCTTTGTAAGGCACAAAACTCATAAACATTGCTGTATATTTTTATTTTTCATTGTCACAATAAAAATTTATTGTAGAGTTTAGAATATTCAAATGGTCACTTTATTAACATTGATGCATATCTTTATTTTTCATTTTGTCACAATAAAAATTTGTTACGGAGCTTAGAATCTTCAAAATATCAGTTTATTAGAGGAGGCATTACTAATATTGTCTTCAACTTCTTACTTCTTCTACATAAGATTTGAAGTTCAAAATAAATTTAAGCATGGAGCAATGTAAGTTGTTATTCAATCAATTGAAAGTGACTACAAAATAATAGTAGCCACTGTAGGCTTCCGTCCACATTGTTGGCTTATAAGACTTGTTAGGTACAAAGTTGTCATAGTAAAAACCATTGCAAGTGCTTATATGTTACAAATATTAAACAAGAAAAAAGTTAAAACAGTGGAAGCTCATAAATCTTTGCATGGGTTATTACATGGATTATTACAAGACTAAGAAAAACAATGTAAACTCCACAATCTATTAAATGACAGTTATCATTGTTTCAATTACATTCAATAGCAGTCATTCATCAAAATGGAAAATGACAACCTCTGTGTCTACACTCATTACTTGTTTCAAATTTCATTAATATGAATAGTACATAATATGCAAAGGTAACGATTTCAATTGATGTAATCGGTGCAACATTTTGATACAATTTGACAAGTTCATCCAAAGACAAGGGCCACTAAGTGCCAAGATAAAAATATTATCATATAAACATGTAAGTGGGTGTTGATAACAGAGCTCACCACAGGGTTTGGTGCATCATCATGTTTGCACATAATTCAAAGCTCACCACAAGGTCTGGTGCATCATCATGTTTGCACATAACCTAGGGCACACCTGTATCCATTCCCACATCCATCTGAGCAGCTCGATTCATGTAATCCACTCCAGTAGGCGCATACTCTATTTCTTCAGGTTTATACTCATTTTCCACCTGCAATAACACTTTGTAATTAGTCCCACTATTAAGAAATCAAACCAAGTGTGCATTCAAAGTTCCAACACATGCCAAATCACTCCTTTCTACAAATTTAACGAGTCAAGCAATCAATTGCCAGTAAAAAAATCACCACATTGCACTAGGGATCAAAGTATACCTAGGCCAGAGTCATTGGACGACCTTGCGATTCAAAAAGCCCTTCACTTTTCGTCATGTCGACAACCCTTTTTCTGAAACCTTGCATTGCATTCTGCAAGATACCCAAACAAACATTATAAAATGTAAGAAGAATGATATGAATTGAAAATATGCAGTTCACTAACACAACAACAATTTAGAGGGAATTATTAATCATGTAGTGTTTCATCTCACTACAATGAACATGAGAATTAAAAGGAAAGGGAAGATAAGTCATAGAGAAAAACCTTCAAAGGCACATTATCTGTTTTGAAGTTGATGCCAGGAACATATTTTAACCAAATTGGAAAGCCTCTGCAAATAAATCAAAAGATGTGTGTATAATGTTTGTAAACACTTAGTATATATTGAGCAAAGATTTGTCCAACTCCTGCAATTGCTCTTTATTGCAATCTACTCTATATTGGCATATTGGCTCGTCCTTTGGAAGGGCTACCAATCTTCACAAGTTATTGATCTACTATATAACCATAAAGGGGCTTCTTGTTGCAGCCCATATTTCCAACCTCTTCTTCAGGATTTGTTGAGCAGTTAGTTGCTTCATTCCATGCCTTCGTACAAGCATCGGTTGTTTCTTCTTCTTGAGCACGTTGTAGGTTCTCCCTTGCCCAATGTGACTTTGCTAACCCAATTTTGCTTTGTCACTCCAATATTAAATGACTTGTGTTCCCCTACGAATTCATCAATGTTAAGATGTGTGAAGCTAGTGACATAAAAACCATGGAGCAATGAACATTCCCTTTGAGAATTCCCCACTAAGAAGTGGCTAGTGGGAAGCAGTAAATGATTTACCTTCTTGAGAGTTATGGAGGTATAGTTATAGGGGGAATCAATATAGAATTCTGACCTTTGGACATGCCAGCCTTATTGGATTGAGGGTCTTTACCTTCCTTATAGCTCTACTTATTGGTCTCCTTATGACTCACAACCATAGATGCTTATATTAATCTCGATTAGAATGTGAGAAGTAGCTTCTAAAAGAATATACACTTCAGATTCATTATTGATAATAAGTGTCACAAAGATAGCATATAAATGTAGTTAGAATTTGAAGAGCATAGAACCAAACAAAAACTTTTTTGAAACGAAAAAAATTACGAAGTGAACAATGGACAATGACAACAACACCCAAATGCCCTGGAAATTGGATTAAAGTGTAGGTTGAAGCTTTGTTGAAGGTTAAATGAAGTTAGAATTTAACTGGAAAATTTAAGAGCATAGAACCAAAAGAAAACTTTGTCGAGTTGGAAAAACATATCAAGTGAATAAAGGACAATGATGACAACACCCAAATGCCTTGGAAACCAGATTAACCCTTTTCATCCACAAATGCAAGGATCGACTTGAAATAATTCAAAAGACAGAGTCCATGACAAAGCAAGGATTCCCTGAAGTCTTATGTAGGGTTACAACTTTGTAATTAATCGGATTGGACAATGCACAAAACCAAGCAAAAATAAAACAATATACACTCGATTGTAAGGAGGTTACCTGGAGAACATTCAGTCTCAATCGTTTTGCATGAATTTTTTGAAGAGATTAACAGAGCATTAGTACCAGGACTGAAAATGATGTGCAATTACCTCAACACCCTAATAAACCCTAGCTACAATAAAGTCGAACTGGTGTACTCTATCATAGGTGGTATATCCAACAACGCCCAAATGCTACTACTTTCACTATGACAGACATCGTGATATTGGCATACACCTTGATCAAATTACCACCATTGGATGTGGTTAATATTCCCATAAACATTGAATGTGATTTTGCGTACATGATAAAGGTGTATGCCCAAGATATGGTTAATATTCCCTTCTAGTGTTCTCTCGGGTGTACATGCAAGATTTACCATCCCCTCTCGATCTGTCCGTGAGGTTTCTCTCTTTACTAGGCTTATCAGCCAATTCTTGCCCTCTTCCACTCCTAAGTCTTCAAACCAAAACAGGAATGCACAACACAACAATCCTCAATGAAAACACAACCACACAGCCTTCATTCTGTAACACAGAGAAAATAGGGTCTCATACCACAATGCCACTCAGACAAAATACTGCGGAACTAAACTTCCGCACGCAGGATAGTCGAACCACTACACTGCGCGTCTCCAGAAAAAACAAACAAACGATCTAGGAATGATCGAATGATAGAATAATGAATAACTACGATGCTCAGGAACAACACAAAAATTACGAAGTGGACAATGGACAATGACAAAAACACCCAAATGCCCTGGAAATTGGATTAAAGTGTAGGTCAAAGCTTCGTTAAAGGTTAAACGAAGTTATAATTTAACTGGAAAATTTAACAGCATAGAACCAAAAGAAAACTTTGTTGAATTGGAAAAACATACCAAGTGAATAAAGGACAATGATGACAACACCCAAATGCCTTGGAAACCAAATTAACCCTTTTCATCCGCAAATGCAAGGATTGACTTGAAATAATTCAAAAGATGGATTCCATGACAAAGCAAGGATTCCCTGAAGTCTTATGTAGGGTTACAACTCTGTAATTAATCGGATTGGACAATGCACAAAACCAAGCAAAAATAAAACAATATACACTCGATTGTAACGAGGTTACCTAGAGAACATTCGATCTCAATCATTTGGCATGAATTTTTTGAAGAGATTAACAGAGCATTAGTACCAAGACTGAAAATGATATGCAATTACCTCAACACCCTAATAAACCCTAGCTACAATAAAGTCGAAGTGGTGTACTCTATCATGGGTGGTATATCCAACAATGCCTAAATGCTACTACTTTCACTACGAGAGGCATCGTGATATTGGCATACACCTTGTTCAAATTACCACCATTGGATGTGTTTAATATTCCCATAAACATTGAATGTGATTTTGCGTACAGAAAGTGCCATAGCACCCTGATATTAATGCGACGGATGTCATCGAATTCTAGGTGTCAAATGGCACCCACGACTTCCATCAAATCACCATGAGACTATAGCAAATTTTCGTTTATGTGAAAAATTTGCAAGCGCACTGTCAAATTATCACATGATACTATAGTCTAAGCTTTATTTACGTGAAAAAATTGCATGCATACGGCCATATTAATACAACTAACCCGTCGTTGTATGACCCCCCTTCAAGACATAATAAAAAGACATACCATAATTAACTTAAAAAGAAAAAAACTAATAAGAAAAGGAGTGATAAGAATATCAAACAAGTGGAATAAGCAACACAGTTGCTTAGTACCTGCCTCCTAAGAAGTGATTGAAAATATATAGCAATAGGATAATTTTGCTATAAAAATATATGATAAAACAAATATAATTACAATTTGAAAGAAATTAAAAAAAAAATGAATTAAAAAATGTCCATTTAAATACGATATAGGTTATTGCAATGTAGCATAAAACAAGCATATTCAAGCTTCCTTACATACTTCTAGTAATATTCTTGACTTATGTTATAAAAATATGCAAGTTTCTTTATAGACTAGCATAAATAGGAAATGAGAAATAATAGCTTATAAGACTATAAATTAATATCATTGTTGTGAGAATAGTTTATTTATATTTTATTATAAATTTATCATGTTATACAAATATGCAAGTTTTTTTTATAGACTAGCATAAATAGGAAATCAACAGAATTCAAGGCTTCTTGAACACAGTCGCCGTTTTACGATTTGACCTTTCAACATTTTTCTGTGATTCTAGTTCATATTTTTCCACCCAAATTCTACACAAAACTTACAAGGTTGAAAATCTCTGTCTTCTTTTGAGGGAATGAGCTCTTCCAGGGATGGCATGGCTGTGAATCGTAACTGATGGAATTAGCAGACGTTGATCTGGTTCTCCCAGAGATATTGAAACAACGACAACTTTATGGAATTGTTAGTTCCTCATCATCAAGCAAACACGGGAAGCGCATGGCACATACCAGTGAATTTGTTTGGATGTCGAAAAAACAAATTGTCGCAGGGCCATGGTTTGGCACAACCGAATATGTAAGTTGCCATGTAACATCAGGGAAAATGCTAATTATTGGCTAAGGAAACAGCTACCGACTAAATTGACCGACAAGAATGTAAAAGATAAGACTCTTTAATTAATTGGATCTGAATACGAATATGACACGTGTGCGTGGAATGCAAGAAATTGTTCTGTTGACCTACTTCTCTGGAACTTTCATGACATGGTATTTCGCTTTTGTGCACATTTTAGGGTTAACTAGCCAGCCAGAGAATGCTCTAAAGAAAGAGCCTGGCCTGCTAGGGTTCAAGAAGAAAAGAAACAAGGACGCAACCGGCCAAATTAGGACACATGGGGTATAATCGAGTACCTAATGAGTCAAATTATAACCCTTAGGGTTTGTAACAAAAATAGAATGCGGCCGTGCCAAGCAAGCAATTGTGTTTTCTTTAGGGTTTGTGCTGGTGGTCAGCGACGTGTAAGAATGGAGGATTGAGATAAAATGATCCGTCGTGGAGTTCCGGCCAGCAGTTTCGCTTCTACACGCCTCTTGCAAATTTAGCGAAATTTGCGTAATCAAATGTTTCACGGAGTTGGGACTGAAGATGATTTGGTGCGGAGTAAAGATCGGAATAGGAATTATGAATTATGATTGACAAAGTCTCCTGTGGCCCCACACTAGGACAAGAGATCCATGCAAATTTTTGGCTGGGAAGAGTACTTTCGTTTACTAAAGAATTTAAAAATCTTATATATATATATATAAAGTCCATAAGGGACTTTCTTTTTGAGCTTGTGGTATATTTAAAAAAAAATCTAAAATAAGAATGCCCTTTTTTAGAACTTAAAATAATAATTTTTTATAAATGACTTAGCCTTAGGAGTGACCTTTCCAACACATTTTGAATTTCAACTGGGACTCATGAACCCAAACTCAATAAGATCCAATGGATTAAAAAGGAGAACAATCAAGGGTTGGAATCTATTGCAAATTCCCGCTTATATTTTTATTTTTGCAAAATTTTGAGGGATGACAAAATTTTAGGTTAGTTGGGGCTCACATTTTATAATTGTTAAGTTTAATGATTTCCATGCTAACATCACCTATGGAGCTACCCAAATTCAATCAAAGTCACTCATTTCAAACCCGAATTTAAAAAGCATCCTTGCATCAAACTTTTCCTCCTCTATGGAATGTAAAACTAAAGTAGATGAAGGAAATGACACTTATGTGCAAGATGTTCATCCTTTCTAAGGGTGCAAGATTTATTCTTCTTTATAGATTAACATGAAGAATGAATATTAAGAGTCTTCGATGGTGGTTCCTTGAATACCTTTGGACATGGAATTCAATACTTTTCTCCAAGCAATTGGAGAAATTGTTCGGGAATTCGATGATATTTTCAGTATTAATTTTATTAGCTCTCTCAATATGCTTTGAGCCATCATATGTTAACCCATGTAAGTCTATCCTCTTGATCTCCTTAATTACAAGAAGAATAATTTCAAGATTAGTTTTGTTACCAATAGCCACATCTCCCATTTTCTCCTTTACCATTGTCCCTTACCCTTGATTCTTTCTATTGTCCAAAATCCCTTCTCCTTTACCCTTAGGCTTGAATCTTTCCATCGTCTTACTTACCTTTTCCTATTTAAAACGCCTTAATTGCAAATAGTGTAAGTTTTAACTTTTAAAAAGTATGATTGAGAACACTCCACACTTTACTTTAAAAGCTCTTTCATTTTTATAAGGCTATTGTCCCCCTAAAAACAAGTGTAAAAGCTTATTAATTCTCTTCTCATATGAAAGAAGCTACTAATTTGTATAAGGCAATTGTCCCCCTAAAAACAAGTGTAAAAGTTTATTAATTCTCTTCTCATATGGAAGAAGCTACTAATTTTTATAAGGAAATTGTCCCCCTAAA
>LPNX010786271.1:91692-170864 GCA_001517045.1 Pseudotsuga menziesii
TAATAAGAGTTCTAGTGAACTAGTAAATAAAGTAAGGTTTTTTTAAATTGATTGGGTTCAATACTCTTAAACATGTGTTGGTTTAATGTAATTAGCCGTTGTTTAATATTTTATAATAAATGTAGGTAGTTTGTTTTATTGAAGTATATTTCAATGATTGTGTGAATTTTGATTTAGTTAACTAAACCTTATAGTGGTTTGTCTTATATATTTAATAAATGGATTAAGTGTAAGCTTTATATCTCAGGATAGTTTTAATAAAGTTGAAGTGGTTTTGTTTTAGAATATATTTTAATAAATGGATTAAGTGTAAGTTTTATATCTCAAGATAGTTAATAAAGTTGAAGTGGTTTTGTTTTAGGATGTATCTCTCCACAAATCAAGGTGAGGACAAGTATTTGGTGATTTTCATAACATTGATACTCCTCAATTAATATAATAATTAAATGTAGAGTCCACCTCCTTATTTTTGCTCCTTAATATAATTAAGAATTAAAATTTAAAAAAGTTTTAATTAATTATTTTTTAGGAAAAGTATATATAGAGAGTTAATTTATTTTATTTTATCAATTCTAGAAAATAAAAATATTTAAGTTAACAAATCGTATTTATATTTTCAAATCTCAACATAAAATGATTCATGAAGGATTCTAGGGTGTTTTCAATTCTTTGCAAGGTTCTCCCCTCCTAATATTCCTAAGGAAGATGATACAATCAAACCTAGATTAAGAATACTATAAAATCCTCTTTATTCAAACTAAATTTCTCCATCCAAAATCTAATATATAGACCCCCATAGTTAAAAAAAAATACTTTACATTCTTAAATATCCTCTCTTGTCCTCCGTATCGGTAAATATGCCTGTAAAAAAACCACTGACCATCTAGTTTGAGATCCACATGTCCTTTTGGATTCCTTATGGTGTTGATCCACTAGATTAGGGCCTTCTGAGCTGGCCAAATTCCCATAAACTTGCATATCACTACGTGATCCTTCATATATTAAATAAAATGATTTTTAATAAAATGTGTTTTTTATCAAACATGTCTATATTGGCATTCAAAAAAAAGTGTAAGTCTTATGGTATAGAATATCTGTACAAAAGAGTTGCATAAAAAAGCCTTTAAAGTTATCAAAATCGCCCAAGAGCATATGTCCAATAAAGAACTTTAGCCCAAGAGCATAGGTCCAATAATTTTTTTTACCTAGGCATATATGCCAATAAAATTATTATCCTTAAAGGGCCACTTGGCATAAAAACATAACAACTTCAAATAACCATCATAAAATCACAAAGCAATGTGATTTATGAACGTGTCACCATAGAATTACTTAGTCGTCGAAGAGATCAAATCCACATCCATAGGAGTTTCATCATTTTCATTCAAGGCAACACCCACTTATCATTAATTGGGTTGGCATCCAAGACAATGGCATGCCATTTATTATTCTCGAGTGTCTGTGCATTTTATGAAATTGTAAGGGAAATGGATGAGGACTTATCATCCAAAGGCCGCAAGAGGAAAGCTACAAGGGTAGTGATTATGTCACTTCTACATTTTACATACAAATTGGATGCTTATATGCCTTAGTGCCCCATCATTACACTACAATTTCTTGGAAAAGGTAGAAGGTTTAGGAAAATCAACAAGAGGCTCTTATTTGTGGTATAAGAAGACTTGACACAAATACTATAGTAGCTTGAATGTAAATGTGCTACATTTGGCTCCAGTTTTGGACATGTGTAATAATATGCATATAGAGAATAACACAAATTAATGAACTATAAGACCAATAAAAATATTGCATAGCATGGTATGATTAAAAATATTTTATAATGGTGGTAGGTGTGGATGGGATCCTCATTGATCATAGAGGATATAAACAAATCATCTATGCTTGGGGACTTTGGAAGGCATCTAAAAATCTGGCAAAGGCCTATGCTCTCCTTTAAGGGCTCGGGCTCACTTCCTTGTCTAATATAAGAAATATTGCAGTCTTTGGGAATTTTGCAATGATCATTCAACACATACACAAAAATAATACCCCTAAGGATAACAACTTGCTCAAATCACTATCTGAATAAGGATGGAAATTTGTCACTTTCATGAGGTTTGTTTCCACCATGTCCTTTGCAACCTCAACTCTAAAGTAGATCTCCTTGCTAATACTACCAAAAGGCTAGGAGAAGGAACTTACAAAAGAAATGGGGTTATCTCATTTTTGCATATCCCTTAAGTTAATAGATCCAATGTATGTATATCATCATAAGAGAGACATGTCTCATTCAATTTAATTCAAGCAAGGGGGGAGGGATGATGCATTGAGGTGTGTCTCGTCCTCACACATGCTCCATATCCTTAGCATTCAAAGATATATAGAAATGGATTTGCATATCATAGAAGCATATAGAATTAAAACCATCATCCATACTTGCACAAGACCATCTATGGTAAGCTCCTCTCTCCTTTTATGGTTTATTATTGCTATGTGGGATAATATGAGAGGAAACAAGGGTGATAGACCTATCAATTTTCTAGGCAGTGTAGTTCAATTTCCTGAGTTATAGAATTAAAACCATCATCCATACTTGCACAAGACCATCTATCGTAAGCTCCTCTCACCTTTTATGGTTTATTATTGCTATGTGGGATAATATGAGAGGAAACAAGGGTGATAGACCTATCAATTCTCTATGCAGTGTAGCTCAATTTCCCGAGTTATGTTTGGTGTCTTGTACCCAGAAGCCTTTTTACACTAATAAGGCCACGAGGTACCTCAATTTCACCATACAAAAGTTTACTATGATACCATTTTCATTTTTCATTGACTCACTATATAATTTAATAGCAAAAGCAAAACTACAACAATAAAATTACTTAAATTTACAAACAAACCCATATACGTTGTTTTACCATGAATTTGAACATATAGTATGTACATTAAATTCATACATTTATAAATGAAAGGATAAGAGGAAAATAAATTCCAAACATAAACATATAGAACATGGAATTACATAAGATATTCATAATACTTATCTTTCTCAGAGAAATAATCCTCCAACTAATCACAAATGAAGGACATTCATCCCATCCATAAGCAGTCTATCACACTTAATATCTCTATGACAGGGGCCACCCCTGAGGTGAGGTTATCACTCCACAAGGGTGAAGCTCCTAAGGTTCCCTACTCAACCCATAACTTAAAAAATTATCCCTAGTGCCAAAACCCCCTTTTATAGCCTTCCAAATCAACCAACAATCTTCCCCCTTAGCCTACACAACACAAGGAATGGAATTCCCTTTTATCTATGTTGTCCCTTAGGCTGTATCAATTCCCTTCGAATTCTCTAGCACATATTGGCCAAGGAATCTCATTGTTGGGACTCAAGGAATCTCAGTTGTAGGTCAGGTTTTCCCTCATAGGGGCACAATAACCCTTACCACCTATTCCCATGGAAATTTACAGTAGTCAGTATGGAAGTTTTAGGTTGACCTCAAGTTTATCTCTTTGTCATTGTAATATATTTCAATCTAGAAATTTAGAGCAAGTATAAAAAAACACAAAAGAGAATAGATAAAACCAGAAGAGATCTATTGTATCAAAGATATTCAAAATACAGAGTTATGTTTTATTGCCTCTTCAATGGGGAAACCTCCAAGATAAAAGATCCAAATGCAATATAAATTCTTAATAAAACATTACATAGCTTACTACTTTAGATATAGCTTCAATAGACAAATCCCTAACTAATTATAGTCCTGCTATTAATGAGGGTCAACTACCTGCGGGCCTTTATTCAATAAATACAATCCTTTTTCATTAAGTCACTACCCACTAACTATCTAATGGGCCTTATGGACTTATACATTGACAAAGTAGGGGGTAGGATAAGACCTTAACATTCCCTCCCCATTCAAAAGTAACAATGTCCCCAATGCTAAAGATGGGTAAAATGTTGCAAAATAATTGATGGTTCCCAAGTAGGATCTTTTAGTGAGGTATCCTCCCACTGAATCAAAACTTCACAGATAGTGTGGTGATGTAGCTAATGCTCCCTAGTGTCCAAAACTATTTTTTGTTGGAGACAAATGGATCCTTCTTCATCCACTTACGGTACTTTAGTTTAAAGGCAACAATTATGGCTCATGACCTTCTTCAAATAGGAGACATGAAATACTGGGTCAATCTTAGAGTGTGTTGGGAGTGCTAATTTGTAGTCCATCTAACCAATGCATTAAACAATCTGATATGGGTCATAAAACTTTGGTGTGAGCTTCTAATGGACTTTAACTTAAAGATAGGTTTACTTATAAGGTTGTAGGCGAGGGAACAATTGATTACCTTCTACAATTGAACGTTTTGAGCGGTGTTGGTCTTCTTGTTGCTTTAGGTGATTTTGATCCATTATGAAATTTTCCTTAAGTGCGGAAAGAGTGACATCATATTATGAAGTAGACTATTGATTACATGTACTTCAAAAGTACCTAGTAAATTAGAAACCATGGAGGGTGGTTGTTGGTCATAGAATGCTTCACATTTTTGTAGCCTCGTGATAAGTGATATTTACCATCATTCTACAAAAAGTAACCATTGTGCCCACTGGAGCTGCTTTTCAAATTCAAAACATAAAAAATAGGTTTCAAGACACTTGTTGACTGCTTATGTTTGGCCACCTCTTTAAGGGTGATAAGATGTACTCATTTGCAACTAGGTTCCCTATAGTTTAAATAGTTCTTGCAAATACTTGCTAGTGAATGTGGGATCACTATGTGACACAATGGATGTAGGCATGCCATGAAGATTACCAATTTGGTTTAGAAAAAATGGGCAACCATTTTTAATGGAAATGGGTGTTGGAGAGCACAAAAATGAGTATATTTAAAAATTCGATCAACTACCACCATGATAATTAATTTGTTGCCTATTTTCAAAAGACAAACAATATAATATGTGGAACTTTCGGTCGAAATAGTGGCTAGTATTGGCAATGGTTGCAATGCCCTAGGAATCTTCATTGTCTCACCCTTATTCCTTTGGAAAGTTTCAAATTCTAATACAAAAGCAAGGATATCCTTTTTTATGTCATCCTAGAAGAAGGAGTGCTTAACGCATTCATAAGTTTTATGAAGACCCAAGAGACTAGCGAGAGAAGATGAGTGCAATTTTGTTAATATTATATGTTTTAAAGCAGACTTAGATACCAGAAAAAGGCAACCTTTACACAACAATGTATCTTGTTTCCAAGTGTAACCCTCCCGGTGGGGATCCTCATAGAGTTACTTAGTGAGTTGAGATGCAATAGAACTTGTTATCCATTTTTGTAGTGCTTCCTCTAACCATTCAAGTACAAGAGAGAATAAGGTAAAGAGGGATTTCTCTTCCTTGTGTTTCCTTAATAGTGCATCTACCACAACATTGTCTTTCCCCTTTTTGTAGATGATCTCATAATAATATCTAAACATCTTGGTGACCCATTTATGTTGCTCTAGGGATGACAACCTCACTTCCAAAAAATACTTCAAGTTGTGGTGATCTGTCTTGATTTGTAAGAATTTCCCTCTGAGATATGATCACCATGTGTCAAATACATGTACGATTCCCATCATTTCTTTCTCGTAGGTAGACTTGCAAAAATTCTTGTCACACAACTACTTATGAGTGAATGTTAAGGGTCTTTGTCTTGCATTAAGAATGCAACTAAATCTTTTTTGGAAGCATCTCATTCCAATACAAAAGTTTTAGTAAAATCAGGCATGGCTAAGTTTGGTGTGGTACAATTGACTTGCTTTAAAACTAAGAATGTGTGTTCTGCTACTTTATTCCATGCAAAGGAATTCTTCTTAAGAAGCATCATCAACATGGAAATTATTTTATTATTGTTCTTCACAAACTTCCTATATTATTCTGTAAGGCCTAAAAACATGTGTAATCTCTTTAAGGTTTTAGGATGGGGCCATTCTTGCATTTCCACAATCCTCTTGGGTTCCACTCTCACGCCATCTTGTCTCACAATGTGACCCAATTATTTGAATTCTAAGATGCAAAAGCACATTTGAATCATGTAATGAACAACTGATGGTCTCAAAGGAGTTGTAAAGCTTTATCATCATGTTGTACACGGGAATCCTACGTTTTACTATAAATCAAGATGTCATCAAAGAAAACCAACACAAAATCATGAAGATATGGCCTCCAAATTTTATTCATGAGGCTTTGAAAGGTAGAAGGGGCATTCCTAATTCCAAAGAGCATTACCAAAAACTCATAATGACCTTCATGTGTGCAGATAATTGTCATTGAAATATCTACCTCTTTCATCCTAATTTGTTGTTATTGTGAATGAAGGTTGAGTTTGGTAAAAAAAATGGCACCATGGAGTTCATCTGTAAGAGAATCAATGATTGGGATAGGAAATTTACCTTTGATGGTCAACTTATTGAGGGTAGAAATATCAGGACACATATTCCAAGTGCCTTCTTTTTTTAAAACTGTGATCACTAGGGATGAATATGAGCTCGTGCTAGGAAAATGACCCTTGCCTCTAGAAACTCCTGAATTATCTTTTCAATTTCATTCTTTTGTGCAAATGAGTTCCTATACAGTCATACATTTGGTGTTTGAATACTCAAAATCAATAGAATATCATCATCATGTTTGCCTCTAGATGGGGTTGAAAGCCTTCAGTATCTCAAATAACTATTTATGTTTGTCCAAACCCCTCTAGAAGATAGGTTGGATTTATGGTGAAATGTTATCTAGAGATTGGATGGCATGCAACTGAGCAATACTTCCAAAGTGTCATTTTTTCAATAAATTTATCATCTGATGAGAACTTGTGATTTGAAAAGATCCTACCTGGAGACCTTTAAGGGTGTGAGTATGAGAGTCCTAAGTAAAACTCAAGTACATTCCCTTGAATTCCATAGTAACTTGCCCCAATGTGCATATCCATCCCGCCCCTAAAACTATATCACAACCACCCATATCAATGGACACCATATGAGTTTTGATATGATAGCCACCCAATTGGAGTTTCACATTTTCACTGTCCCCCCCACATTTCATCATCCCTCCATTTTCTATCATAATTTGAAGGTGGGTACCAGGTGGACATAATAGTGGATTTCTTCATCCTCTTACCAATGAATAAAGTTTTGGGATCCAACTATCAACCAAAACTACAACTTTGTGGTGCTTGATTTAACCAAAAAAATTCAAGGTTTGTGGGGTTGAAACACTAGATAAAGCATGAAGAGAGATGAGTGGTTATTCTTGATCAAATTCAAGCTCCAATTCTTCTTTTACGGGAGGAGTTTGATCAATAGCCTCAAACTTAGGGGTATTTTCCATAATAATTTCTTTTGAATCAGTATAAGAGGTCACATTAATTTGAAATAACTTATGTTCTTTACATTTATTACTTGAAGCATACTTTTTGTCAGAATTATAGCAAAGTCCTAGTCTTTATTGATCTACCATTTATGTTGGACAACACCTCTATAGAAGAGAACAAATCATTCTTGAAGAAGTCTCTTCTATAGGTTGTGAGAAGTGAATGAAAGAGGGTTTATTAGTTTGTGCATTGGTCATCGTCTATGCTTTTAAATCCCTCGAAGATGCCTCCAAATAGGTAGTAGGATGATTCATTCTGATTTATGCTTGAATCGCCTCCTTGAGTCCACTAATGAAACATTATTTATAGAAAGAATTTGTTAAGTTCTCTGTATAGATGGATAATTCCTCAAAGGCTAATATAAAGTCTACAACTGAGCTTGTTTAGAGTAACTTGGTAAGTTTCTCCAAATAGTGAGTAACTCACTTAAAATTATCATGGAGAGATTCAATAAATAAAATCCATGGGATGTAGTGCCCATATAGGAATTTTTATGCCACTCCCACTGTTGTCATCGTTCTAGATCCAGATACAAGAACCCCACCCTAATTTTCATCATATCATCGATAATGCCATGAAGGTAAAAGTATTGTTCCATCTAGGTGACCCATTTGGATGGGTTAGAACCATCAAACTTGTTCAAGTATACTTTAATAAAATGGTTCTAGTTGTTATTATCCATGGAGTATGAGATATGGCTATGAGGAACAGAAGGAGGTTGTTGGTGGCTAAATAGCTTCGAGTGAGATGTTCCTTCTTAGTGTGTCTCATTGTGTTGTGTATTACAAGGGACTTCTTATGAGATATCATGTGTCATCAACTGAGGCAATGTAACACCCTAGTTTTGGACCCTTGATGTAATTATGTAAATTTTGAGGGTAGAATTCCTGAAGGCTGAACAAATTGTATTTTGAAAATTTAATATAAAATACATGGGACCATGAATGAATCACTAGTGAGAAGGAAAGGGGGTTGTAGATATCCTGGGGGGGATGATAACATGAACCTAGCCTAACCTTGAGTGCAAAGGTCTTCATCTTATTTTAATCCTTAATACATTTTTATTAGCCTTGATGCTTAGTTATGTGTTAATGAGGAATTAGGTGAAATATGTTAATTGGAATGGACGTGAGTCTCTTGGAAGATACCACATGGAATTAATTGGACATGCAACTAAAGCATGCATGCATAAAGAGTTGGACACACTCTCCCATGAGGATAGATGCTCAAACTGTTAGCCACATGAAATCTTTCATGCTCTATGATTTTCTCACTGGCACATTGGTAGGAAAAGAAAGTTTGTTGTTTTTTACTTTTCCTCGGAACCATTTTTACTACTGGGAAGCCATTTTTCCTATGCATGGACTATTTTTCATGTTAGTCATCATTTTCCCTATAGGTGAATCATTCTGCCTGCTAGGGTGTGAATTCTGCATAAATCTCTCCACCTTGATGGTTAAAAACAAAATTTCGAATTGTGATTTGACCCTATTTATGAGAATGTAAATTGCCATCTTCAATTGTTGGGAATTAATTGTCATGTTGGACCATGATTTGTTGCCAGTGAATTTACAAACTGGGTATTAAACTTCCTCAAAGATAATTCTAGGCATAGTTTGACGGTGGATTCCTTTCTACTATTTTGGTCTAGAATGAATACTAAGGAAGGGACTACAAAGTTTGGGTTGGAGATAATTATGGGCATATTTTGGTAGTGGATGCATTACCATTGTTTTGCTTTGGACTAGATATTGAGGAATGGACTTCACAGTTTGGTTTGGAAATGATTTCGAGGCATAGTTTGATAGTGGATGCCTTTCCACTATTTTTCTCTGGAATAGATACCGAGGAAGGGACTTCAAAGTTTGGCTTTGAAATAATTCTAGGCATAGTTTGACAGTGGATGCATTTCCATTGTTTTTCTTTGAAATAGATACTAAGGAAGGAACTACATAAAATATATTGATGTCAAGTTCTTAAACAAGAAAGAAAATCCATGCTATTGGTGTGGAATCAAGATCTGAGAGATATCTTGGTGGGGAATTATTTTTTGCACCTATCCATTTCCTTTTTCCATCAACCTTGTGCGTTCTCTTGGTGGATTCTTAGTCTCAACTCACGGGTGGTACCTTGCTGATGGATTTATGAGCAAGTTGGCCTAAGGCTGGGTGGAGTGTGCCTCACACATACCCAGTAGCTCAATTCATCATTAATACAGATAAGTAATTGATGCTTTGTATCAACTTATTTATCACTTGTATGAATTTGAATGAAATGTGAATGCATGAATGATTCATGAAGGATATGAATTACTACTAGTGTTGAATATGTAATTATGGTACATGGAACGCTATATGTGAATTATGTATTTCATTTCATAAATATTCTCATGTATGAGTAAATATGATGGATGTATATGAAAATTATTATAAGGATTGATGTTGTCGATAGTACTAGTATTTAAAAGTAAAAGAAAATGTTTAGTGGAATTATATTTTGGTGAAAGAATATTTCCTGTAGGGATTCACTAAACTTTGTTTGATGGAATTGCCCAAAATGGTCTAAGTTATAATTGGTGAATCGAAGACAGGGAAGGGTAGGTGTATCCAACCGAAATTCTATGTTGTAGATGGCTTTAATAATTTTGGTTAAGTCCTAAAGTGTAGAAAAGTTAAGGACTGAAATGTTCTAGTACCTTAGTCTGCATGTTTTTACCTGAAACCTATGTGCCTATGATTAGTTTCTTGAATATATAAAAGGGAAATTGAATGTTTCATATTCTTGTTGTTTATACATTTAAGATGATTGGGAACCTAATATGGTTCAATTTTCGTTTGTGACATATCTGCATTCATGTGTGAATGTATTGGTATTTGAATAGCTTATGGAAGATTTATTAAAGGCTTGAGGCCTGTAGCAACATGGGTTGTGTTGTATTGAAGTATATGTACATGATCCAACATTACAGGAAGGGTAGAATAGTGCATCCAAGGATACAAAAAAACAAACTACAACATCAGGAAAAACTCAGTCCAAAGAGAGAGAGAGACTCGAGTAGTCTGCATGAGAATCATAAAGCTAACCCAAAAATCCAAGAGAGTCTAAAGCCTGACCAAAAAATATATATATCCCCAAAAAATGGATAAGTCATAGAAAACAAAGACTCATCTAAACAACCCATTTCAACAACGTATCCAACAATGTATATAATACCACACCCACAACGATAAGGCCAAAATGTGAGTATAGACCAACCACAAACAACTAATGATAATTGTATAATACCAATCGATCAACAAAATCTAGATGACCATCAACCCATAATTACGATGAATATGTTGGAAAAACAATGTCGCCTCTTTCTAAATGATGCAACACTCTATCACGTGGGGATTTCTAATTTAACAATGCAAATGTCACCAAAATATATCAATAAGTGAATAGGAAACATTCTAGTGCTTGAAACTCATCCATAATTTGTGTATGTACCTTCTTGATACTATGTTGCACGTGTTTCATATGTAATTGTTGTTTAAGCTTAGGGAATATTTCCTTGTAAGTAACACCATGCTCGACTATCCTCATAGTCTCAACCTTGCCTTTGAAATCATCCCGGTAGAGTACTTTAACATCAATGGGCTCACCATTGATGACCTTCTTGCAATTTGGCATCGTGCCAATAGTTATCCCGATGAGTCCTCATCACATATGTTGGAAAGGTCTAACGTTTAGCGTAGACCATTAATAATCCTTTTGTCATTTAATTCAGACTTGCTCATCTCTTCATTGGAAAATAGGATAATAAAGTGTTACTATCATGGCTTGAACAATTAACTAGCAATTGTACCTAGGGGTGCAATAAAAGAACGTCGTGTTGCAAGCTAAGCAAGGAGATGTGGACATATACAACAAGAAAGACAATTTGAAGTGTAGAACCATAAATTTATAGTTTTAAAATGAACTGTAAAAGACATTTACACTCACTAAAATAACATATTTCAATCACAAAATTACGGATCAACCCTCATTAAAATTATATATCTCAATCACAAAATTACCCATCAATAAATATTTACAGATATAAATTATTAATCCTTAATATATATATAATATATTACACATATTAAAAAAATATAAAATGTTAATAACACACTATACAACATGAGTATGGAAATTAAGTGAATAATATATCATAAAGCAATATTATGCAAATTTAAAATGTAAAGAATATATCATAAAAGCAATCTTAGGAAAATTAAAAAATACCTAAACTTAAGATTCACATGACAAGAAAACTATTGAACCCTATACCAATACATTAAACACCACATATAATTACAAACTCCTTTCCATATAAATATCAAAGATTAACTAAAATAGATGAGATGAAATGGTATGGAACAACGAGTTTGTTTTTTACAAAGCGATAATATAATTCTTACAATTATGCAGCTATGTAGGCTAATTAGTCGCTTAAATATAAGCAAATCTATAGAAGCCATGGATTTCTATAAACAGAAAATCCATGAATCTAAATGAATCGAACTACGAATCGAAATCAATCAGACTAACAACCAAATACTGAAGCTGATGTCTTCGAAATCCATAAATCCTGAGCACCTGATCATCTGCAAAATCCAGAGATCTCATCATGTCATTCCAGCAATCTTCAGCCTTGTAATTGGGGTTAAATCATAACATAAAAATTTGAAACATGTTTCCAAATATCAAGATCTATGCTATTACAATATTCCCTGTTGCACGGCATGGAATAATAATAAGGTATTTTATGTCAGGGCCAAGATATCACAATGTTTTTAAATCAGCTATCTTCAAACATAAACAATACTCACTAGACAAACTTGACTGAACATTGGAATTTTTCCTTTTTACATTTGTAACCATATAGTTCATGATTGAAGGCCCTTTATACTACAAATCTTACAAGAAATACAATATCGACTTCTTTATTGCTGTGGGAGCCTTGAATATACATTTACAACTATGATTCCATGTACATATCAACACAAATAAGTCAACCAAAATTTGCAAATATTTCAAAGAAATTCACGACACGAAGTGCTCATAACTGTCATAACTTTTATGGGAGAGAAATGAATACCTGGCCAGGAATAAAACATGTTATTGTTGCAGCCTAATTAGATTCATTGGCCATGTACACTCACTATGAAAGAGGGAGATCGATTGAAATGCTCTCCATTGACATGTAGATTCTCTAGCTAAATACTGCTGGGCTTGAGTACAGGTTCAGATTCATATTGTCGTCCACGTTATAACATTCCAATTTAACTCTTAGGCAAGTGTATGAAGGGCTTGGAAATATGTAAATTCCACCCGTCTCTCCATCACCAAACGTGTCATGATAACATCTATTAGATCACGGGATGCGAGTTTGGACAGTTCAATGTGCATAAAGCTTTTGAGAAAAAAAACTAAACTTCTCCTAGTCACATCACCTATGCGTCAGGTCGTCAGGGTTACCATAGCTTGCATTGCCAGATTGACTGCTGGAACTATCTCGTCAGGGTTACCATAGCTTGTGTTGCTAGATTGACTGCTGGAACTATCTCTGTGGGAGCCGCTACGAAGGTGAACTCTTATTCTCTGCGATAAGGTAATCAATTGTTCGCTTCCCTGCTTAGCTTATGCTCTGGGTTGTGCGACCGAAAGGAAAAGAAGTACGAGCTTGCCGCTCCACCTGCTCGTGTAGGTAGGAAACAGTGTAAGTAGAAGGGCTCGGAGGCTGCCGCTCGGCTCCCCACCGTAACACCGATCACCAAATGCAAGCTCAGGCCGCTGAAGCTCGAACGAATCAAAGACTATTTGTTAATGGAAGAAGAATTCATGAGCAATCAGGAATGACTGGAACCCCAGGAGGACAAGAATGAAGAGGACAGGTCCAAGGTCGATGACCTCCGTGGTTCACCCATGAGCGTTGAAAACCTTGAGGAATTGATCGATGAGAATCATGCTATCGTCTCATCGTCTGTCGGGCTGGAGTATTAAAGTTTTACAAAACAACAAAGATTCTTTAAAAAAATGATAATACTAATAATTAAACATATTGTCATGTACTAATAAAATATTAAATATAATGTCATATATTAATAATAGAAGATTTAAATGTAAAAAATATGTACATAAATCCTTAAACCCAACCCATTGTGATTGTAATATTTACAAATTTTGGAAGTACTTTAACAATGGTTAAATGTAAAAAATAAGTACATAAACTTGATTTAGCTGTAAATAATAAGTACATAAACCCATTGTGATTGTGCTTGTAATATTCACAAACTTTGAAATCACTTGGTAAACAATAGTACAATAAATGTCTAAGTTAATGTACAAAATCTTATACCATTATGCTAAACAATTCTTTATTCTATATACACCACCAAATGGAAACAAGGGCCCTAGCGTGGCAAAGTCCTTGTCGTTTCCTTAAAGTTATATTGTTCAATATTTAGGTTCATATGCACGCACTTTGTTCTAGGGTATAGATCAACACAATAGATTATGGACCACAAAGGATAATAATCCGCAGAAGCATGAATATGCAGATCCACATATTTATGATTACACAACATACGGGAAGCCATCCCAGCTATTTTATATGCATGAGCTAAGATGACCCTACGCACACAAGTTCTAATGGCGTAGAACCGGCAAACAACATGCCCTGGCATGTTTTCATTGGAGAATGAGCAAACAATGTGTGACATTGGAGGAAACAAAACACTTAGGAACAATGTTGAGAGAGACATCATGTGTAATATTTTGAAAAGAGTGGTAAGCTACACCATCTTTAATCTAATAATTTATATCTCCATTTAAATTGGAAATGACGCTTCATTGATCCCGATGGAAATCCACTTCGCCATAACTTCCACTACATGTAAAAGTCTCTATAAATATTTCAAATTCACGTGGCTAGTATGTGGATGAGCATGTGCTTAGATATTGAAGAACCTCATAACCTCTATAACATAAAAATCAACCACAACATCAAAAATAACTACAACAACCATGCTCATCCGCCATTTGACATTGGGACGTGACTATGGAAAACAACTGTCACTGCATGTTAACACATAGTGAAACAAATTTAACGTGCTGGCCGGTTGGAAATATGCTAGAGATATGTATTTCTTCCTTTTGATCTAGCATATTCACTGCAAAGATGAAAAGATGTTGAGCACACGGAGGTTGTTTGCAGGCTCAATAGGTCTGGACAATCTACTATAAAGCCGAACTATACAACTTAGGAAATCGAAAACAATAGTTTGTAAACTGGATCATGGAATTGAGAAACTACAATATGCAGCTTTTTGAGCCTTCAACTTTGGTAGAGCCTGGTAATTAATTTACACTCATATTTATTCATTGTTTTCCATGATATATCTTCCTAAACATACAAAGAGACACGATACCTATATATGGTTAGTTATAGCATATGTCTTGGACCCAAGTAACTCTGTAAAATCGCGTGTAGACTATACATTAGTTTTGAGAAAGACGGTATACTATTTTACAGTTTTTTATATTAGTTTCTCTATTACCGGTTCTAACTACTAAGCACACATAGAGAAAACAAGAGATACATGAGCAGTTCCATAATCTTTGCATCCACTTCATTTGTATCTTTAGGCATGCAGTTTTCTTTTACGATGACCAATTTATGGCGCAAAAACAAAATATATTGGCTTCCTTTCCCCACTCGGACATTATTTATTTTGTTTTAGTTGCAATAAAGATTTATGTTCTGTAATTAATAAATTGTGTTTTGTATGAGAGCTAGCCCCTATCCTGTTCTTGTTATTATAGGGACGAAAATGAAACTTTCTCCTTCAATTGTCTTCATTGATGCAGTTGGAACCAAAAGATATGACGCACATTCAGGCAAGGAATCGCTGCCACGAGTGCCCACAGGGAAAAAACGGTAACGTTATTCATTGTCATTGTGTAGGCTGCCATAGGCTATTCCATCATTTTGCAGAGTTTAGCACACCATGAACACACTTTCTTTGAGGCTATTTGCAGGTTTCTCATCAATTTTGTGTAGTTACATCAATTTCAAATGAGGTAGGCTATTCCATCATTTTGCAGAGCTTAGCACACCGTGAATACGCTTTCTCTAAGGTGATTTGCAATTTTCTCATCAATTTTGTGTAGTTACATCAATTTCAATTCAGGTAGGCTATTCCATCATTTTTCAGAGCTCAGCACACCATGAACACTCTTTCTCTGAGGTGATTTGCAGTTTTCTCATCAATTTTGTGTAGTTACATCAATTCACTTAGAATTTGTAGTGGCGTTATTTATGATTTATGATTTTGCAGTGCATTTGTTATCCTTTGTTCTCCGCTAACATAGTAACTATTTACATGTATGTCTTTTTAACAAATTTATAGGTTTGACGTATATCTTGCCATGAGTCATATGCATGCTAAAGAGTATGGTATATTCATAAGCTTTGAAGTTTCAATTATTGAATCAACAAAATGTAAATTCATGCCGGCGAACTAAATGTTAAAGGGAAAAAAAAGATACAGAGAGATTCAAAACCTGGAAGCATGGAGTTACCAGCTTGTCCAAAACCCTGCCCTGAAGGGACTACCTTTCTATCATTTTTCCAGCAACTCATTCCGGAGAAAATTAGTATGGGATTGAACGATTTATGTAGCTCAGAGTTCCTGAGTTTTGATGGAGGTAAGCATCACCGCGCACCGCCCAGAGTTCCTGAGTTCTTCGCAGAGTTACTGAGTTCTGACTTCGCAGAGTTCGTGAGTGTGTCGCCGGGGCATAAGGTAGGTTGAGAGAAATTCCAGGAAGCATTGATATGCATTTAAGGGAAGTTGACAGAAATGCCAGGCCGTAGATCAAGATCAATAGAGCAGATTACCTCAATCGTCAGATGAAAGCATCCTACGGCTGAAAACAGAACAAACAATAAATTCGGGGAGTCGACTCCCACTTGTTGAAATGCGTTACGACGTAATTACTTCACAAAGGTAAGATTTAAGTAAATCAAAAGTCCATTAACCTGTGAAATTACTAATTATTATACTTACCAACAAGCAACATATATATTGTTCGATTTAGCGTAGATCGCCTATTACCTTATGTAGATAGCCTATTATTGTCTTTGTTTTTTCCTTTTAACCAAACTTCACAAAATCTATGATTTTATATGGTGTCACTCTCCAAAGTTTTCAAATAATCCAATTTATTTATCTTCTATGCAATTGGTTGAGATATTTAAGGCCTTATTGAAGAGCCGATGCTCGACTTCTTGGTCACGGTATTGGAAAAGTTGTTTAATGTCGGAATTTAAAATCCTCACATAGAATAATAAATTATGAATACTTGACAAGGAATAATAATTATGTATATCTTTGTTCATTTCCTTCTTCGCCACTTCGCTGGCTCTCATGTCGCCTTCCCGTCTCCACTAAACAAATGATGCATATTCGACAAGGAATAATAATTATGTATATATGTATGTGTTCATTGCCTTCTTCACCACTTCACTAACTATTGTGTTGCCTTCCCATCTCTATTGTTGCACTACCTTTACTACTTTCTTCAACCATTCGTCTTTGTTGCATCACCTTTACGTCTTGAGATTCCTTTATGCTTATTTGCTTTGAGGAGGCAACAATACTTTTATGCTTATTTTCTTTGAGGAGGAAACAAAGGAGAATGTGACATGAATACAAGTTAGATCTATAAAAAAAACTTCAGAGCCACTGCCACCGCCACAGCTCATCCCCTCACCATGTCATCTATCCTTCAAAACAATGGTCTAGCCTTCTTCCTTTCCATCATCAAATTCATTTATGCTTACTTTCTATTTGGAGGGGGCAACAATGCCTTTCTGCTTATTTTCTTTGAGGAGGCAACGAAAGAGAATGGTATGAGTAGACAAGATAGAGATATGGAGTGAATTCCTTTCCAAAGAAAGAAGGAAACAATGAAGAACGGTATGAGAAAACAAGACACAACTATGGAATGTGTTAGTGCCAGAAATTGTTCTCATACTACTAAAGAACAAGCCAACACAATCTCATGAAATAAAAATAAATAAACAAGTTTTTAGGGTTTTGGTTTTGCAGTTTGTAAATAAGAGGGTAAAAACTCATAAGGCTAAGACAAATACTAATTCATGCAACAATATAAGACTCAGATGTATAATATATGAAACATAAACCAGAACAACATAAGAACATTACTGAGTTTCATCCACAGTTCATAAGCATTCCATGAGAAATAACCTTAAATAAGAAATGAATTTATAAATTGAGTGATCACACCAATCATAAATGGAACCAACAAATAGGATAAAATGGGCTTATAAATTGCATATATAACATAATCAGTAATCCAAAGTACATAATATTTTCTGAACTTAGCTCTGTATACAGTAGCTTGAAAGCCTCCCCTTGTACAAAAATTCCAACCTTCCTTCCTTCTACAGTCCTACTTTTATCTTGGTTACATTAAAAACAATTACCTAACTGAATAACTACCTTTCAGGTCAGACCATCAAATCACTTAACAAAGTAAAGTTGTTCAAACTAAACTAATCTCTTTACAAAAATTAACTAACAACACCTCTCACTTAGAGCATTTTACAAATATTTAGCAGCCTCTGCCAAAAGGGCTATCCCCTCCAAAGCTTGAGTCTTCCTCCTGGTTCTCTGCTGCTCAGCTTCTAGGTCTTCAACTCTTTTTGATAATTCCCAATTTTGTTGAGCTATTTCTTGAACAGTCTGCTTCAACTATGAACACAGACATTGTGTCTGCATTTTCCTCTTCAATGCTTCCTTGGAGACTGCAATTAACTCTTGGTAATGGCTATTAATCTCTTCTAAATCCTCTCTTAATCTTCTGTTGGCTACTACTAATCCTTCATTTGTTTCATGCATGAATTCTATCTGATACCTATATTGTTTGATGCTTTTTTGTAGGTTCTCATTCTCATAATCAATACATTTTCCTTATGAAGCTGAAAATAGTCCTTCTGGCGTCCAATGAATCTTCAATCTCTTAAAGATCTCCTCATCATTCTCTTGTTATTGCTCTGTCATAGCAACAGGAACCCCTAGAGATTCATTACCTTCAAAACTACATTGAGTTGATGGTTCTGCAATCTTTTCTTCATCTGCACATAAACCTGTCATCCCTGACTCCTGCTTCATCAAATCATTCTGATGACGGCTAAAATTTACTTTTCTTCAAACCTCTTTTAACAACTCTGAGATTTCAGTCTTTGTTGAGGTTGAATTAACCTTCAAAGGAAGTTGTCTCTTACCTTTAACCTCTTTTTCTTTCAAGCTTTCATCCTCTTTTAACTCTTCTTGGGAAGAAGAGTCTTCTATTACTGTGATTTTCTCCTGAGCTAACTTAGGGTTTAACAACTTTTTCATTTTCAATCTCAATTTATTCTTAGGTCTAGTCTTAGGTCTCCAGCCTACTCCTATCTCTCCCAACATGCTCAAAGTTTTTCCTTGGTGCTTAATGGCTGCAAGCTGAACCACCTTTCTTTTGACTCCTTGTGAAACCAACTTTTCTTCAGACTGATCTTGTGAACTCTATGCATTGTTAACCCTAGCATTAATAATCAATGGGTTTTCCTTTCTTTCTAAATGTACTCCTGTATGTTTTTCTTGTTCTAACATGCCTTCATCCACTCCCTGGTTTACCTCTTCATTTAGGGTATTTTCTACATGATATAAATCCTACTTTTGAACTTTTGATGGTTCATCTTCATTAGCTTTATTTTGCTATTCACTCTCAGGATTTTCAACCCTTTGTGTCATAGAACTTTCTTGTACACTATCTTCTTCTACTTAGACTATGACCTCTTTCTTCAATTTTTTGACTAAGTTCTGTGCTTTGTTCACCTGTATTTTCTTTGATTGGTCCTCTTTCTCACTTTGGAACCCATACCAGAATAAAAAATAATCCCAGGTCTTTCCCTTCTTTTGGAGCACTGTACTTATGATTAATTTTATTAGACCATGATGAAATATGGACTGCTTAGTATGATCCGGATGCTCCCTTACTCTGTTAGACATCTTCTGCAAACTCTTAAGGAAAAAGAAAGAGAGGTTCATCTTTGAATCATGATTTAAATGCTGCAGAAACCTGAAATGATATTTAAACATAAAGGCATATCTTCCTTCATAGGTTATATAGCTTTGCAGGATCTTGATTGGCTCTCTCCACTCTGGTTTCAACTTCTGTATATGTACTCCTTTACCCCAATTTGCAACAACATTTGGCAGCAAGTAATTCTATGAATTAAAAACAAAAGGCACCTTCTTGAACCAATACTCACCTTCATCACCAATGCCTGTAGCCTTTGCTATTAACTCTCTAGTCAACTCAATTTTTAGGGTATCAAACGTGACTATGTCTTTTTCTAATCCCTGAGCAAATTTGTATGAAACCTCTGTATGGTGGCCATCAATTTTCTCAAAATAATTCAACCAACCCGCTTCTGAAAATAACCTTGCACAGTCAGGGAAAGTTTGAGCCCAAGACATGTCTGAAGGCTCAACCCTATTTGTTTTCCCACTACTCTTCATTCTGGGTGATAGACCTTAATTTTGCTTTCTTCAGCAAAGAGTTAAAACTATTTGAAGGTTTGTTATTTTAATAGTCGACCATAAACTAAGAAAATTAAACCCCTGATATGAAGTTTCCTTCACAGACTTATAAGTATTTTGACCCTACTGACAGAATAGACTAACAATTGATAAAAAATCGAGTTCATAAACTTGCATTCATAGTTAACACCAATAACTAATCCTCTGTCAAAGTGAGCCTAAACTCATGGAGCATTTCAACAATTTGTTTCATACCCGTCTTAATAATGAATTCGGTTGCTAAAAATATGCTTTCTTGTCTCCCCAGGTGTCCAATATCTTTCATAAGTCTGTCTTCAACTGCCATGATCGCGCCAATCACTTACCCTGCAAATCCTAAATGGCTAACTGTCTTCATTCTTCAACCACGAACTACCAGGTATCAGATACAATTTCTGTGATTTTTCATGCATTTAGTAAATCCATAATTGATAATGAATTACCCCCATCATGCACGATCATTGTTGTTTAAGTGATTCGTATCCTCTAACCTCCAAACAACTGCAATTCAAACAAATGATTTTTACCTCATCTCAAAACACTTGTCGCAATGATTATTATGGCCCAAACATGTATCAATATCCTTGACAGGTGCGAAAAACTCTTTTCATGCGTAAATTTTGGAAATCATGAGCAAAATCATAACTGTTTCAAAAGGCACGATTTTCTTGTAGCACCCTTGTTCACCTTTTCTGTGCTTGCGCTACAAGAATATCTGTTTAATGATTGTTTAACCAAAACTCAAAAAAATGTGTTAAATTTTGGTAAATAGCTTTTTAATAAGACCTTATGATATTTCTTTAGAACCTTTCAGAAATACATACATCCTATAAGCCCATAAAAACTATGAAATCTACAAAATAAAAAAGAAAACTTATAAAATCAATCATAAACAAAAATCTACTAGCAAAAAACCAAGCTCAAAAATGTTAAAGCAATAAGAAAAATAATGTTTTATGATAAGCATATGATTCAAACTAGAAAACAAAAACAAGCTATAACATTTAGCTCCTGCTACAGGATGAAGTCCTCTGTGTGAGGATTCAAGAAGCTGTAGATCAGTGCCTTCTATTCTATAACTAAAATTGTCTACTTTTCTGCAAAATATCCATTGGGCTATGGAGTCTTTATTCAAACCTTCAAACATTGGTATATACAATGAAAATCAAATCTTTTTCCCTCAAAAGCTGTAAAAATGTTTGAGGAATCGTCCATTGACTGGATTAGACAACTCCTCACCATCCAAGGTCTGCAATACAAAAGTATCATTCTCTAGAATCTTTGACACTATGAAAGGACCAAACCATAAATGATCAAACTTACCATGTTTTCCTTTCTGCTCATTTCTAGCATCCCATCTCAAAACCATATCTCCATTAAAAAAGGTGTTCTCTTTGATCTTTCTATCAAACCTTTCTTTGATCTTCCTTTTGTACAGCTGAGCCTTTTCTTCTACTAATTCACACTCTTGCTGTAATTCAATTAGTGCATAAATTCTCCTTTGAATGTCACTGGGTTCCTCTTAACTATCTTGAAGAAATTTCATCACTGGAATACCAAGTTGAATAGGAAACACTACGTCCATGCCATATAGCAGTTGAAAAGGAGAAGTTCCAATTGCCTTTTTAATTGTTATCCTGTCGGCCCACAATGCATATTTTAGCATTGAGTCCCATGACCTTTTATTCTGATTCAACAAATTCTTAATGCTCCTAATAATGCTCTTATTGGTTGACTCAGCTAACCCATTTCCATGAGGGTAATAAGGTGTTGAGTGTTTCAAAACAATCCCATTCTCTTCACAAAATGTCACCATAGCTTTGGACTTAAAAGCTTTAGCATTATCTGTCAATAACTTCTTGGGACATCCAAATCTGCTAAGAATATTTTCCTAAATAAAACCAATGATTACCTTGTCTGTTGCATTTCTTGTGGGGATAGCTTGTGGATAGCTTCTACCCACTTAGTGAAAAAATCTGTAGCTGTCAAAATCCATTTATGCTGCCCTGAAGAGGAAGGATTTATCTACCCTATGAAGTCCAAATCCCACTGCTGAAAATGAGCATTCACTGCAATAGACTTCAATGGTAAAGACACTAACTTTTGCTTACCAGCAAACTTTTGACATGGGATACAAGCTCTTACATGTTGGTATACATCAGAGAACAAGGAAGGACAATAGTATCTAGACCTCAAGACTTTATAAGCAGTTGCCTTCCAATACTTATGTCCCCCACAAGCACCTTCATGTGATTCGGAGATTACCTCTTCAATTTCTGGCTTGTCCAAACATCTAAGCCGAATGCCCCCTGGATCTTTCCAAAACAACTGCTGTTCTACCAAACAATATTTAGTAGCTCTCAACTTCAAAGACCTAGCAACCTTTTTATCTAGATGTTCAGGACATTGTAAATACAAAAGGAAGTGTACAATGTCTGCATACTGCTCCATAATATTTTCCTTCTCTTGTTCAGCTTGAAATTCTTCTTGTACAGGCTGTTCTGCCATCAGATGAAGACCTAAAGCTTGATAATTTGAATCAGCTGACAATTTAGCCAAACCCTATCCCTTCACTAGTTTTGTAGTCTTAATGTCCACGTCATATTCCATTATCTTAGCAATCCATTTTCCTCTTTTTCCTTCACTATCAAGTTGAGTTAATATATCCTTAATGGCATCATTAGAAACGTAAGCAATAATTTTAGAATGTAAAACATAAATTCTGAAATTTTTTTATGCTTTTACCAATGAGTAAGCTTGTTTCTCCAAAGTGTTGTACTTCAACTCTGAGTCTCTGAGGGTCTTGCTGAAAAATGCAATTGCCTGTTCAAGTCCATCATTATTCTTCTGTAATAAAACAACTGCTAAAGTATCCTCTGATGCAAAAGAAAAAGTCAGAAATTCCTTTGAAAAATCAGGACTCACTAGCATTGTTGCTTCTGTAAGAGCCAACTTAATTTTCTCAAATTAATTCTTATCCTCTGCAGTCCACTTCACTTCCTGATATTTTTTCAACATGGATGTTATTTGTTTAATGGTTTCAGCAAAATTTGGTATGAACCAACGCAGAAAATTTATTTTTCCAATAAAAGATTGCACATCTTTCTTACTTCTCGCTAAACTGATCTTCAAAATGGATTTTACCCTTTCTAGATCTATCCTTATGCCATCAGCTAAAACCAAATGACCCAACAACTTACCCTCTTGTACAAAAAAATGTGACTTTTTTGGATTGAGAGACAGTCCGTATTTTCTACATTTCAAGAAAGTTTGTTTTAGGTGCTTTAAGTGGTTTTCAATAGACTGTGAGAAGACTGTTATGTCATCCAAATAGATCACCACAATCTTATCCTTCTCTCCAACAAAGGCTATGTCCATAGCCCTTTGAAAGGTAGCTCCAGCATTCATTAATCCAAATGGCATTTTGTTGTACATAAAAGTACCCCAAGGGGTAGTGAAGGCTGTCTTTTCTCTGTCATCAGGGTGCATTGCAATTTGGTTATACCCTAAAAAACCATCCACCATTGAAATCCTTTGGGCACCCACCACCTTCTGCCATATTTGTTCAATTTTTGGTAAAGGATAGTTATCTTTAAGTGAAGACCTATTCAGATTACGGAAATCAACACACAATCTTATTTCTCCATTCTTTTTTCTAACAGGTACTAGATTTGCTACCCATGAAGAATATCGAAGAGGAACAATGATCTTAGCATCCAACAATTTTTTTACCTCCTTTTCTATGATGGGGAATAAAGCAAGATTGATTCTCCTCAGTTTCTGTCTGAATGGTTTGACATTTGGTTTCAAAGGCACTTTATGTTGTATAATACTAGTATCATAAGTCTTCAAATCCTCGTATGACCAAGCAAAGATATCAACATATTCTTTTAACAGTTTGATGTACTTGTTTCTCTTCTCTACTGTAAGTGCCTTTGAGATCTTCACCATCCTAGGATGTTCCTTTGTGTTGATATTACAATCCATTACATTCTCTTTTGAAGACTACATAGCTGGTTTTAAGGGGGTATCATCCTTTGAAAAAATCCTCTCTAAGGGAACCAAACCCTTAGGAATAAAATTACTTTTCAGCTTAATGATTTTATGACCTGCAATTTCATTTTATGAAAAATCCTCGGTATATTCAGTTTCATCATCTTGTTCTTGATGAGAACTCACCAGTTAGCTCTAAAGACCTTTTTAATTTGTAGATCATCCTCAAAAACTCTCCATTGCTTTATATTATCAGGCACATAAGGTCTGTACCTAACTTCAATAGGACATTTCAGCTGAGTTGTTTTAGGAATCCTGAAATGTGTAGTTGCTAGGGCAAGAGAATCAACAGTTTGGTTATGATCCCTAGGACTATAAGAAAAATTGAATGCCACAAAGAAATTATCTATCATATCCCATACTTCGTTCCTGTACACTTTCAACAAATCTTGTTTTACTTGATAGTTATTCCTTACTTGCTGAACAACTAACTCGGAGTCGCCATAAACAGAGATTTGTTGAATACCTATATCTTTTGCAGCTCTCAAACCTAATAACAGAGCTTCATACTCTGTTGTATTATTAGTGGTAATAAATTCTAACTTATACATCAAGCTTACCACTTCACCACCAGGAGATATCAGAACAACTCCTGCTCCAGCACCTTCTTTAGATGATGATCCATCAAAATACATTTGCCAAAGTTCATCTTTCTGTTCCCTAGTACATTTGACTGATTTTTCTTTTTCAACCTGTAACATACCAACAACATCATTATCATCACTAAAGTGCAACATACAAGTCCCCAAATCCTTTTCAACAACATATAATGGATGATTTGTAGGATTCCTGTCATTAGTCACAATATAAGCAAATTGTAACTCTCTATACAACCTTCTATTCTCACCTCCAAAGACAGGGATGGTTGCATATGTTAAGTCCATATGTAAAGTTCCCCCTACTTTTTTAGCCCAAGATCTAGAAAGGAACATTCCAAATTTAGGTGTGATATCTGCCACTACTACATCCATAATAACACTTTTCATTGGTAGCTGAGCTAAGCTAAACACCATGTCCTTTATCACTCCTAAACACTTGACAGCTCTAGAATCAAAAGCATACAAGTCATGATAAGGTTTAGTTATGCTCAAACCCAAGACTTCCATGACTGCTTTTGGCATTAGATTATGAGATGCTCCTAAATCCAAAAGACAGTTATGGATCATCTGCTCATGGATGGTTAATGTGATATAAAAAGGTGGGGATGCACTTGCATCATTTTCAGTTTTCTCTCATAAAGCTGATCCAATAAAAAATTTGGGATTCTCCTCCTGTAAGTTTACTGTGTCAGAGGGTACTTGACTGGTTGTTGAACCCATCATTTTCAACACTGAATTCTTATAACAAGGATTTTTAATCAATTCAGTGAAAGGCATTGGGACTTTAATTTTGCACAATTCATTTTCAAAATTAAAATTCTGCATGTTCTTATTCACTTCTTCAACTTCAATAACCTTCTCTGGATTCTCATGATTCTGTCTTTTTCCTAATGCTGGATTTGATTACTGTTTAGGAGGAAGAATTTCCTTCTTTTTAGGGTTTTGAACGACCTGTTTTGGTCCTAACCTCAAATTAGGGTTTTCTTAGGCTCAAACTGATATATATCAGATGTTACTTCAAGGTTTAAATCATCTTCTGTCTGAAAAACATTTGCATCATCATATTCAGAATTTAAAAAATCTTCCTCCTTAACAAAACCTTCAGTCAATTGTTCTCCAAAATAATTTATGTCTTGATCTAGATCTTCAAACTGCTCATCCTCTTCTATTTCGCCTTCATCAGTGACATTGTTTTGAAGTGGGGGTGGCACCTTTTGATCTTCAGCTTCTCTCCTTTCTCTTTCTATATCGTTATTACTTCTCTCTCTAGGGATAAAACGAGGTGCAAACTGTCTTCTAAACTGATTTGGGTTATTAAGGTTTTTGTCCTATTCTTGAGCAGGCCTATTAGGATTTTTATCCAATTCCAATTTATTTAATTTTGCTGTTAGGATTTTCACTAATTTTGCCATCTCATCAATTTTACCATTTGCAGATTATGATGTTGAAACTACTGGAGCTGCCTCCTTCTTACCCTTTCTGTCATAAACTTGTTGAGCTAAGTTTCCCTTCAGTTTATTAGAAGCAAGAATATTAGATTCTACTTTTAATGATGCTTCTTGCATATTAAGTAAAGTAACATGTCTTCTTTCTCTCAGGAGTAAGGAAAACTCATGGTCAAAAGCATTAGCATAGGTGAGTTTCACAGAAGTTTCAGAAGGCTTAATTTCTCCAGGGATTCTACCATACATTTTGTTGAACCTCTTGGAGAAATCAGCTATAGTTTCATCTTTCTTCCTTCTTAGGGCTCCAAACTCTGTAATGTAATATGTATGATCCTTACTATCACCCCACTGTCTCATGAAAACATCCGGAAGCTCCTCTATTAAAGTAATGGAATTTGCGGGTAACTCTCTGAACCATTTTCTAACCTCTCCATCCAGACTCTGTACGAACATCCTTATCCACACATCTTTTGACTTGATATTTTGATTATTTGCATAGCTAAGAAATGCATCCCAATGCTCCTCGGCTTTTGTCTCACCTTGTCCATTAAATCTAGGTAAGTACTTTTGGTAATCTCCACCAGGAAGAGCATTTAAGGGTTGAGGTAAAACTAAAGGTGCATACCTAGCTGCCACCATCCGATCCATCATATCTAATGGTTGTTGTTGGGTTGCCATTTTTAAACTGACTGGTTTAGATGAAGGAAAAGCTTGACTAGAACTTGGCTGAAAAGGGCTCTTACTGACTTTAAACTGAAATAAAGGGATTTTTCTAGGAGATAGGGATTTTGCTTTCTTGAAGAACTAAGGATCAGTAAATATTTGAAAATTGCTAACAGGGATTGTAGGTTTCAACCATGATGAATCTTGTTCTTCTTCCTTTGGAAATGAAAAGGGTGACAATAGATCATTTTGGTCAGGGTTACATAAGGCTGGAGATGACTTAGACTTTTTAATTTTCCTAGTTGTTTTCAGAATTTGCTCTGGATCTGAGACACCCAAGTGTAAAGGTGAACTAGGTCTACTTCTTGTCCCAACTCCCTTAGTAGCCACTGTGAACTGTTTGGTGAAATGTCGTCTTAAAAAATTTGCTGGCTTTGGTTCACCTCTCAAAACCATTTGAATGATGAATAACCCAGGGAAAGTATGCTTCAGCTTCGACCCCAACAATGACGCCGAAGATGTTAGTGCCATAAATTGTTCTCATACTACTAAAGAACAAGCCAACACAATCTAATGAAATCAAAATAAATAAACAGGTTTTTAGGGTTTTGGTTTTGCAGTTTGTAAACAAGAGGGTAAAAACTCATAAGGCTAAGACAAATACTAAATCATGCAACAATATAAGAAAGAGATGTATAATATATGAAACATAAACCAGAACAACATAAGAACATTACTGAGTTTCATCCACAGTTCATAAGCATTCCGTGAGAAATAACCTTAAACAAGCTGAAATGAATTTATAAACTGAGTGATCACACCAATCAGAAATGAAACCAGCAAATAGGATAAAATGGGATTATAGATTGCATATATAACATAATTAGTAATCCAAAGTACATAAGAGTTTCTGATCTTAACTCTGTATACAGTAGCTTGAAAGCCTCACCTTATACAAAAATTTCAACCTTCTTTCCTTCTACAGTCCTACTTTTATCTTGGTTACATAAAAAACAGTTACCTAACTGAATAACAACCTTTTAGGTAAGCCCATCGAACCACTTAACAAAGTAAAGTTGTTCAAACTAAACTAATCTCTTTACAAAAATTAACTAACAACACCTATCACTTAAAGAATTTTACAAATCTTTAGCAGGATCTGCCAAAAGGGATATCCCCTCCAAAGCTTGAGTCTTCCTCTTGGTTCTCAGCTTCTCAGCTTCTAGGTCTTCAACTCTTTTTGATAATTCCTAATTTTGTTGAGTTATTTCTTGAACAGTCTGCTTCAACTTTGAACACAGACTTTGTGTCTGCCTTTTCCTCTTCAATGCTTCCTTGGAGACAGCAATTAACTCTTGGTAATGGATATTAATCTATTCTAAATCCTCTCTTGATTTTCTGTTGGCTACTACTAATCCTTCATTTGTTTCATGCAGGAATTCTATCTGATACCTATACTGTTTGATGCTTCTTTGTAGGTTCTCATTCTCGGAATCAATACATTTTCCTTCTGAAGCTGAAAATAGTCCTTCTGGCATCCAAGGAATCTTCAATCTCTTAAAGATCTCCTCATCATTCTCTTGCTGTTGCTCTGTCATGGCTACAGGAACCCCTAGAGATTCATTACTTTCAAAACTGTATTGAGTTGATGGTTCTGCAATCTTTTCTTCATCTGTACATAAACCTATCATCCTTGACTGCTGCTTCATCAAATCATCCTGATGATGGCTAAAATTTACTTTTCTTCTAACCTCTTTTTACAACTCTGAGATTTTAGTCTCTGTCGAGGTTGAATTAACTTTCAAAGGAAGCTGTCTCTTACCTTTAACCTCTTTTTCATTCAAGCTTTCATCCTCTTCTAACTCTTCTTGGGAAGAAGAGTCTTCTATTACTGTGATTTTCTCCTGAGCTAACTTAGGGTTTAATAGTTTTTTCATGTTCAATCTCAATTTATTCTTACGTCTCCAGCCTACTCCTATCTCTCCCAACATGCTCAATGTTTTTCCTTGGTGCTTAATGGATGCAAGCTAAACCACCTTTCTTTTGACTCTTTGTGAAACCAACTTTTCTTCATACTGCTCTTGTGAACTTTGTGCATTGTTAACCCTAGCATTATCAATCAATAGACTTTCCTTTCTTTTTGAATGTACTCCTATATGTTGTTCTTGTTCTAACAGGCCTTCATATACTCCTTGGTTTACCTCTTCATTTAGGGTATTTTCTACATGATCTAAATCCTACTTTTGAACTTTTGATGGTTCATCTTCATTAGCTTTATTTTGCTGTTCACTCTCAGGATTTTCAACCCTTTGTGTCATAGACCTTTCTTGTACACTATCTTCTTCTACTTCGACTATGACCTCTTTCTTTAATTTTTTGACTAAGTTCTGTGCTTTGTTCACTTGTCTTTTCTTTGATTGGTCCTCTTTCTCACTTTGGAACCCAGACCAGGATAAAAAATAATCCCAGGTCTTTCCCTTCTTTTGGAGCACTGTACTTATGATTAATTTTATTAGACCATGATGAAATATGGGCTGCTTAGTATGATCCTGATGCTCCCTTACTCTGTTAGACATCTTCTGCAAACTCTTAAGGAAAAAGAAATAGAGGTTCATCTTTGATTCATGATTTAAATCCTACATAAACTTGAAATGATATTTAAACACAAAGGCATATCTTCCTTCACAGGTTATATAGCTTTGCAGGATCTTGATTGGCTCTCTCCACTCTGGTTTGAACTTCTTTATATGTAGTCCTTTACCCCAATCTGCAACAACATTTGGCAGCAAGTAATTCTTTGAATTAAAAACAAAAGGCACCTTCTTGAACCAATACTCACCTTCATGACCAATGCCTGTAGCCTCTGCTATTAACTCTCTAGTCAGCTCAATTTTTAGGGTATCAAATGTGACTATGTCTTTTTCTAATCCCTGATCAAATTTGTATGAAACCTCTGTATGATGGTCATCAATTTTCTCAAAATAATTCAGCCAACCTGCTTCTGAAAATAACCTTGCACAGTCAGGGAAAGTTTGAGCCCAAGACATGTTTGAAGGCTAAGCTGTAATATCCCTCTTGTAATCAGACCCGAGAATGTGTTGTAAACTTTTTGAATATTATTGTATTTGTCTTCTGGTGAGGAGCCCAAGGCCAAGGCCCCACTAGTAAGACCTTGTAATCGATACTATCTAAAGTTCCTTAGGAGACTTAAGAGTTGGACGCAGCTCAACGACGGGCAACTGAACCCGTAAGGGAAAAGAACAGAAAATGGTCAAAGAACCTTAATTACGATAACGTAGCTTTAGTCTCGTCATAGCTATGGCATCCTACAGGGATTCCTGTGTCGCCATAATTAGCCCAATTAAATGGCCAGCTATTTAAAAATCAAACGTAATTAAGACATGATCTATCAATGGTAGTGACCTTGACAGAAGGGTCGAGGGTCTAAACGTAAAGTAGAAGGAACCAAGGGGAGAAAAACCATCCCAAAGAATGAATGCGTATGAGACTATATGATTTAGTCACCTTAAATTAAAAAGAAAAGACATATTTAAGTCTTTTCTTATATAAAAAAGACATGGGTTTATTATATAAACTGTGTTAAAAAGAAAAGATAGATTAAGTCTTTTCTTATATAAAAAGACATGGGTTTATTATATAAATTGTGTCAAAAGGAAAAGATAGGTTAAGTCTTTTCTTATATAAAAAGACATGGGTTTATTATATAAATTATGTCAAAAGGAAAAGATAGGTTAAGTCTTTTCTTATATAAAAAAAAAGACATGGGTTCATTATATAATTTATGTCAAAAGGAAAAGATAGGTTAACTCTTTTCTTATATAACAGACATGGGTTCGTTATATAATTTATGTCAAAAGGAGAAGATAGGATTAAGTCTTTTTCTTATATAAAAATTATGCCAAGAAAAAGATAGGTTAAGTCTTTTCTTATATAAAAGACATGGGTGCATTATATATTTTAGGAATAACCTATCGACCCGACCATTTGCACCAATCCGACGCCCAACAGAGCACCGCCGCTGCCTAAATGGAGCCCTGGTTGTCCGATTGGTGCAAATGGTCGGGTCGATAGGTTATTCCTATATTTTATGTCAAAAGGAAAAGACATGATTAAGTCTTTTTCTTATATAAAAATTATGTCAAAAAAAGGAAAGGGGAAAAATAATAAAAGGGCATGGATTTCTATATGGATTATTTTGATTATAAGGAAAAAACGAAAAAAATATAGCATTGTCAATATTATATAAATGGTTATGATGAAATTGGGGAAGGAGTTTTTGTATATTATTAGAGGTTATTCCTTCCAAAAAACATGAATTCTTATTCGTGCCTTGATCTTGGCATGACTTAAGGAGGGGTTCAGAAAGGAAATAATGACTACTAACCTTGACAGTCGTAACCATTTAAGTGCCTGAACAGTCGCCAGAATCATGGGATTCGTTAGCAGCAAATTCTGCCTGACAGTTGCAATGGCAACGGTATGTTTAGATATCTGGTCGAGACTATAGGAAGAGCATGGTCCGACCCATTAAAGGAGCATTTTCATTTATTTAAAGGCGTGAAGTTTTCTACTCAAGGGGGGGGAGCGATCTCTGAGTCTGATGGAGGTAAAGGTATCTCGGCGTTTGGAGGAGGGATCCACGCCTTACCAACCGGGAGAAAACATCTGTTTTCCTTTCCCTCCTTAGATCTCTACGCTTTCTTTCTTAAGAAGAGAGGTATGCATTTTGGGAAAGGAAAATGATCTCTGTGATTGTAGAGGACAGTCTCTGCGTTGCTCAACCAGTGAAGCTACTCAGCGTGTTGTCTGATTGAGAGCAATTTAACATTCTTTGTGTTGGGCTGAGTTATACCTCCTTGGGTTTGGGCCAATACGTAGTTGGATGAGGGAAAACAAAAGGATTTGTGACCCCTCGGGAGAATCGAACATCAAGAGAAGGGAACAAAGCATTCAACATGGGTAAGTTGACTTGCATGACTGCACTTTAAAGTTATGGATCACGATCTTAGTGCTACCCCATGCCTGCGTTTTGGGTTTTGATGCACAAGGGTTATACTCCCGAGGACTAGTTACTAACATTTACAAAACCATCCATAGTCATGGCCGCGTTGCATACATTATTATGTCCAACGTTGATTCTTGAATAAGGAATGGGATGCCTACATCTCAGGATGTACCACAGGAAATGGGATTGCCCATTTTCCTCAACTATCTCTGCGAGATTACTCTCTGAGTTTCTTTGCTCCTCACGTTACTGATGTCGCAAAAACCCTAATTAATATATGGGTATGGCCGCCAATAAGGCCTAGGCTGGGGGGGGGCAGAACTGGTCTGACATTGGTTTGAGAAAATAATAGCCGGTCTATATTAACACTGCATGACGAGTCTCCTCGCAAGTTGCATATACTTCTAGGGTTGTATATATTTTGGTTTATAAATTTTAGCGCTATTGTGACCCAGCTGTGGTTTACCAGAATAATAAGAGGATGGGAGTGCTCACGAATGTCAGCATACTATTCCTCTTAACACCGCACGACTGTGTGCACCCTTTCCCAGGTTTTACTTGGTAGAGATGAATGCGTCTACTTCCGAATATAGTTGCACCTAGTCATGTGTTTAATGTAAAAGAGAACTAAGAATGAGATTACGGAAACAAGGAAAAACTCCCTGAAGTTTTTTGTTTTAAATAAGATATTTTTACATTGAAAATTCTGTAGCTGGTCATTTAAAATATATGTGGTATATACATTTATTTGTTCACTGTCCAACCTAGGTGTTAGGCTTGCACCAGGCACACTTCCAACGACAGTCCTCCCACTTGCACAACTTTTGCCTAAATTTGCTCTTAAAGGGGGGGCATTTTATCGCTGTTGATACATAAAATTCCTCCAAACTCCACTTTGCGGACAGCTACATAATTTATTCCCATGAATGATTTGATTAAAACTCTAATGCTGTGAAATAAATAAAATAATCTCCTATTGTGCATGGATGTTGTCCAGAAACAACTCCATCATTTGGGTTTAGTATTGTTCTGTCGGATCTAAATGTATGATAAGTACATCCTATGTTTGGAACAACCCTCATACATGGTTTTATATGTCTTAAGTTTAAACACATGAACTTGATTTGCCGCAGCGGGTGCTTGGTGAGAAAATGTACATGGATGCAAAATTCACTGAGCTGATTCTCCCTACTCTTCCTTAATATGTTGTGTAAAGAAATGGTGATCAATACCAAGTATTTTTCCTAGTATAGAGGTACTCTCAGTGAGAGAGTCGACGAGTTTAACAGAAAGGTATAGCAACATTGATGTTGCGGATTGTAACCCTTTAACGAAATAAATGTCACAGGATGTGACCTTTTGGTGGACGTAACCCAAGATTGGGTGAACCACATACTTTGGTGTCTCTTTCATGTATTGTGCCGTATGTTGTTTATCTTTGTTTTAATCTTGTGTTAATGCGGATTTGTGTAGGATTTTCCGCCATATGGGATCTTACATGCTGTGATTAATAATTCTTTTATGCGACATGACCTTTTCTTACAATGCTAATTTACTTGGCTATAAAAGGATGGAATCTGGATTTAAAAGTCTCTTACGAATTCACTTACACGTCCTTGGAATTATGGGACGAAAACTACTACATTATGCATACCATCCCTTTCCTATATTGAGACTTAAGATTTGTTTGAGATTCACTTAAAACTGTAATGCCATGTGAACTGGAATCTAATATGTTGGTTGCAGAACATGGTGTTTAAAGATGAAAGTACATGTACAGGAAACCCCCTATATCAATTCCATAATTATATATATACTTGTACGGGCTTGAATACTTAAGACGGAAAATCCTTTGCATATGAGAAATGTTTACGAGATGATAGGATTACAATAATCAAATCTATCACAGTTGATTCATGTTGTTTTTGAAATGCTTCATAAGGTCTTTTAATCCTATACTATCATTCCCAAGGTCGAAGGATAGATGTTCATAATTAGTCCCTACAACAAAAAGATTGTCCTTACTATTAATGGGTGTGTTACAAACAACGAAACAAGACAAGAAAATTCTTCAAACCCCTTTTTTCACACATAATGGCACTAAGGTATAAGGGGTATGTTACAGGTGGTATCAGAGCGAGAGTTAAAACGCTTGGGCCTATTTGGGCTCAAAATAATTCCGCATATTTTGTTTCGGAACTAATAATTGAGTGTTGCCTTGTGATATCAGAGACCAACAAGTCCGCCTGGTTCGACCACCCAAGTACCTTAAGTTGTACCGAATCCAAATGTTTTTTGACCTTGTAGTTGTGCAAGAGAAGGAGGAACATCTTCTGAGGATCACAATAAAGATGGCCATTACTTTCCACTTCCACGATTGGGCCGACGACATAAGTACATAGGTATCTGGTTATTTCCTTGATTTTCTTTTGAAAATGTTTATGGATGATTAATACGATTGTTTGTCGTTATTTAAATTACACAAGTAAATCTTGGTGAAATGTAAGAGTCTTCATAGACAAACTCCTGGTCGGTAAAAGTACTATAGTAGTTTCTACTATACTAGTAATGTGGGAGTTGAAGTGCGGTTAATGACATGATACTTAGAATTTCCATGTGAATTGTGATAGGCTACATTGTAAAAACACAGTAAATAATGTTGTTAAAAAAATAGCATTGAAAGGGTTACCTAATTACCTAAAGACCTAATGCGAATTGAATATTGATTATAAGTCTTCTGGACTTAACTAGGGGTTCATTATTTATAAATGTAAGTGGCTCATGAGAGTATACTCTAAGGTCGTAGAGGTATCAGGTGAAGGATTATGGGTATGGATATATAAACTACACACATAACTTACCTGAATCCCTTGAGGATAGCAAGGCAACTATTAAAAGGGAAACATGATAAGCTGATCATTTAGGAGTAACTGTATAAGATTAGCCGCAAAACTATCACGTATAGTAAAATGGCTTAAGCACAAGGTAAGTAATGCTAAAAACATATGTTGTACTGTCAAGACTATACGAGTACAAATTCTATTAAATAAATGTTAGAAATACTAACATTTGAAGCACCTCTTTACACTTAGAGTTTCATGCAAACCATGAACAGATGAATTGAACAAAATCATATGGATGATATACTCATTGTAACATTTTGGGTGGTTTGATGACAATCATGTCATACATCTGAAACTAGGCTTGTCTTACCTTGAAAGGCTTGTTTCCTGTGTAATCTCTTTGAGCATTAAACACTGTTGAAGAATTGCTTTTGTTATCTAAATCATCGAGTATATAAAGCTTGAAAGTGAATGTCGTCAGTCCTCTGACAACTTTGCACTTAACATTGGTATCATTTGCTTCAGATCTAAGTTCATTGCCTATTGAAATTTGGTAGATAACATTGACAGAAAATGTTGATTATATTGGATTGTTGCTGATATATGTAATGCATTGACCTTTTGGTTGAATATTTAGATTGAAATCCTTATTTGGCTTCCAAATTAAATCGATTACATGGGCATCATTTCTGAATTTGTTTTTGTAGTTGATTGCTAAAGTTATACCTGATTGTTGGTGAATTTTTCTTTGACACTCATTCTCCTCTCTTGTGATTTGAATACTAAGGATCTGATTTAATGCTTCAAGAAGGTTCGACACATTTCTTGACATGGTAGTAAAATGAAGGATTGAAAGTTGATAATGATTTTGTGGTTATAAATCCATTAATAGAGGTATTGAAGTTTTGTGTTTTAAATCTATTACTTGTTCACTAAAGTGACATATATAAAATCAAGTCAAACACTATCTCTTTATGTTCATGATAATGCTGGATTGAGCGTTGAAATCCTTACAGAGATAGATTGGCAAATTTACTTCTTAATCCTTGTTGATCTCGCTAGGGCTATTTTGGATATTGATGAATGATGTTACACATACTGAAAAGTCTTTGTATAGTTACAAGTACCGGCTTCATAATTGGTAAATAAATGAATTCTTAGAATCACACTCTTATTGGTGAATGTTCTAAGAATTGGTTCCTTGTGCTTGGATTAGAGTTTTGATTGTGAACTATCTTATGTTTTGATAAGCCCATGGATGGTACTTTCATCTTCGGTATTGAGCTAGTAGCCAAATAGACTATTTGTTGGAATGGATGCTTATTGATATCACATGTCTATTTGTAGATTCTAGTAAGAACCCTAGAATTGATTCTAGGGCTAGATTGAAGGAATCTTATTGGTAATCTTGTGGTTAAAACCATTAAGAATTTGATAGCATTGTTGTTGCTTGGGTCATATTGAGATTGGCATCTTAAGAGCTTATATGGATTTGATTATCTAATTGAAAATAAGTGAGTTGATGAATGTTGTATAATATTGTATACTAACATGACAGGATATGCCAGGAACACTATCAGTTGGAGTTGATTGTTAGGAAAATATTTGCTGCCGTAAGTAATGAGGTTAAGTATGGGTGATGTTGTACTTATTATAATTTTCGAATCTCAGGGTTTATAACCAAGGACTAACTGTGGATGATGTTGTTTACATACTAACATTACAGGCTTCACCAAGATTATGACTATTGCTACAATCGACGTACATTATGGTCCGCTTGCGTATGTAAGTTGCGTCCAATTGCTTAGAAAAGAGTAAGGAGTAATTTTTCTAGATGATTTACACGGTTATATAAACTCGTGGATGACGATTAAAATTGCTGCAAATTATGAAATTATGATAATTGATTATTGAAATTTTGGATTATCAATGAATGATTTGACTGACCGTGTAGTCGATTCATGAATCGGGACAATAACAGTAAAGTCATGCTAAGCACCAAGGAGGGTGTGTTGCAAATAGTCAAGGTTAAAATTTATACTGAATACGAACAAGGAAAAAGTGGATGCCACGAGAGCACCATGGTGTTAGGCAAGTGATTGCCGCGTGAGCACATTGGTGTTAGGCATATATGCTGCAGAAGCACAATGGTGTTAGGCAAGCGATTGTCGTGTGAGCACATTGGTGTTAGGCATATGGTATGGCAAAAGACCTAGGCAAAAAAAATTGGACATCTGGATGACAGGACGTTGTTTGATGTCACTGAGGGGAAAACTTTTAACTAGTGGTTAAAAGGGAGAGTAACCTCAGCAAATTGTTGTAAGTCCACACAATAATGGAAAAGAAACTCAATGATGTTTGGGAAATGTAACGAAAAAAAAAAACGTGTTCATGGATTTTTAAGTAATTAAGTTGTTACATGCTTAATGTGAAAAATGAAGAAATGATCCTTTCCTCAGGTCGAGGACGACATAACTATCCAAGGGTTGGACCAACCCCCGAAAGGGTAGTAACTATGTTTTATTGAGAAATGAATTGGATGATTGGGCATTATGACGCAGGAGAAAAACTAGAAAAATTGCAATGCAAGAAGGATCTATAGATCTTGTTTAAATTGAATTACAATCTTGAACATGATATAATGAGTAAAATTTTGGGCTAGACCTGAACCTTGTATAGGAAACTGCAGGTCTAGAGCAATAACAACTTGAGAAGAGACAAGAAAGATCGAAAGAGATCGGATCAAAAGACGAAAACAAGAAAGGACGACAGAATAGAGGAACGATATTGGTGGAAAAAATAGGAACACCGAGGACGGTGTTATTTTTAGGGGGAAATGATGTAATATCCCTCTTGTAAAAAGACCCAAGAATGTGTTGTAAACTTTTTGAATATTATTGTATTTGTCTTCTGGTGAGGAGCCCAAGGCCAAGGCCCCACCACGAAGACCTTGTAATCGATACTATCTAAAGTTCCTTAGGAGACTTAAGAGTTGGACGCAGCTCAACGACAGGCAACTGAACCCACGAGGGAAAAGAATGAAAAATGGTCAAAGAGCCTTAATTACGATAATGTAGCTTTAGTCTTGTCATAGCTATGGCATCATACAGGGATTCCTGTGTTGCCATAATTAGCCCAATTAAATGGCCAACTATTTAAAAATCAAACGTAATTAAGACATGATCTATCAATGGTAGTGACCTTGACAGAAGGGTCGAGGGGCTAAACGTAAAGTAGAAGGAACCAAGGGGAGAAAAACCATCCCAAAGAATTAATGGGTATGAGACTATATGATTTAGTCACCTTAAATTAAAAAGAAAAGATAGATTAAGTCCTTTCTTATATAAAAAAAGACATGGGTTTATTATATAAACTGTGTTAAAAAGAAAAGATACATTAAGTCTTTTCTTATATAAAAAGACATGGGTTTATTATATAAACTGTGTCAAAAGGAAAAGATAGGTTAAGTCTTTTCTTATATAAAAAGAAATGGGTTTATTATATAAATTATGTCAAAAGGAAAAGATAGGTTAAGTCTTTTCTTATATAAAAAAAGACATGGGTTCATTATATAATTTATGTCAAAAGGAAAAGATAGGATTAAGTCTTTTTCTTATATAAAAATTATGTCAAGGAAAAGATAGGTTAAGTCTTTTCTTATATAAAAGACATGGGTTCATTGTATAATTTATGTCAGAAGAAAAAGAAAAAGATAGGATTAAGTCTTTTTCTTATATAAAAATTATGCCAAGGAAGAGATAGGTTAAGTCTTTTTTTATATAAAAGACATGGGTTCATTATATATTTTATGTCAAAAGGAAAAGATAGGATTAAGTCTTTTTCTTATATAAAAATTATGTTGAAAAAAGGAAAGGGGAAAAATAATAAAAGGGCATAGATTTCTATATGGATTATTTTGATCATAAGGAAAAAACAAAAAAAATATAGCATTGTCAATATTATATAAATGGTTAAGATGAAATTGGGGAAGGAGTTTTTGTATATTATTAGAGGTTATTACTTCCAAAAAACATGAATTCTTATTCGTGCCTTGATCTTGGCATGACTTAAGGAGGGGTTTGGAAAGGAAATCATGACCACTGACCTTGACAGTCATAACCATTTAAGTGCCTGAACGGTCGCCAGAATCATGGGATTTGTTAGCAGCTAATTCTGCTTGACAGTTGCAATGGCAACGCTATGTTTAGATATCTGGTCGAGACTATAGGAAGAGCATGGTCCGACCCATTAAAGGAGCATTTTCATTTATTTAAAGGTGTGAAGTTTTCTGCTCGGGGGGGGCGATCTCTGAGTCTGATGGAGGTAAAGGTATCTCAGCGTTTGGAGGAGGGATTCACGCATTACCAACCGGGAAAAAACATCTGTTTTCCTTTCCTTCCTTAGATCTCCGCGCTTTCTTTCTTAAGAAGAGAGGTATGCATTTTGGGACAGGCGAATGATCTCTATGATTGTAGAGGACGGTCTCTACATTGCTCAGCCCGTGAAGCTATCCTAGCGTGTTGTCTGATTGAGAGAAATTTGACATTCTTTGTGTTGGGCTGAGTTATACCTCCTTGGGTTTCAGCCAATACGTAGTTGGATGAGGGAAAACAAAAGGATTTGCGACCGTTAAGAGAAGGGAGCAACCCATTCAACATGGGTAAGTCGACTTGCATGACTACGCTTTAAAGGTATGGATCACAATCTTAGTGCTACCCCATGCCTGCATTTTGGGTTTTGATGCACAAGGGTTATACTCCCGAGGACTGGTCACTAACATTTACAAAACCCTCCATAGTTGTGGCCATGTTGCATACATTATTATGTCCAACGTTGATTCTTGAATAAGGAATGGGATGCCTGTGTCTCAGGATGTACCACAGGAAATGGGATTGCCCATTTTCCTCAACTATCTCTGCGAGATTACTCTCTGAGTTTCTTTGCTCCTCACGTTACTGATGTCTCAGAAACCCCAATTAATATATGGGTATGACCACCAATAAGGCCCAGGCTTGGGGGGGGGGGGGAGAACTGGTCTGACATTGGTTTGAGAAAATAATAGCCGGTCTATATTAACACTGCGTGACGAGTCTCCTCGCAAGTTGCATATACTTCTAGGGTTGTATATATTTTGGTTTATAAATTTTAGCGCTATTGTGACCCAGTGGTGGTTTACCGGAATAATAAGAGGATGGGAGTGCTCATGAATGTCAGCATACGATTCCTCTTAACACTTCACAACTGTGTGCACCCTTTCCTAGGTTTTACTTGGTAGAGCTGAATGCGTCTACTTCTGAATATAGTTGCACCTAGTCATGTGTTTAATGTAAAAGAGAACTAAGAATGAGATTACGGAAACAAGGAAAAACTCCCTGAAGTATTTTGTTTTAAAAAAGATATTTTTACATTGAAAATTCTGTAGCTGGTCATTTAAAATATATGTGGTATATACATTTATTTGTTTACTGTTCGACCTAGGTGTTAGGCTTGCACTAGGCATGCTTCCAATGACAGTCCTCCCACTTGCACAACTTTTGCCTAAATTTGCTTTTAAGGGGGGGGGGGGTATTTTAGAGCTGTTGATACATAAAATTCCTCCAAACTCCACCTTGCGGACAGCTACATAAATTATTCCCATGAATGATTTGATTAAAACTCTACTGCTGTGAAATAAATAAAATAATGTCCTATTGTGCATGGATGTTGTCCAGAAACAACTCCATCGTTTGGGTTTAGTATTGTTCTGTCGGATCTGAATGTATGATAAGTACATCCCGTGTTTGGAACAACCCTCATACCTGGTTTTATATGTCTTAATTTTAAACAAACGAACTTGATTTGCCGCAGCGGGTGCTTGGTGAGAAAATGTACATGGATGCAAAATTCACTGAGCTGATTCTCCCTACTCTTCATTAATATGTTGTGTAAAGAAATGGTGATCAATACCAGGTATTTTTTATAGTTTAGAGGTACTCTCAGTGAGAGAGTTGGTGAGTTTAAAAAAAAGGTATAGCAACATTGATGTTGCGGATTGTAACCCTTTAACGAAATAAATGTCACAGGATGTGACCTTTTGGTGGACGTAACCCAAGATTGGGTGAACCACATACTTTGGTGTCTCTTTCATGTATTGTGCCTTATGTTGTTTATCTTTGTTTTAATCTTGTGTTAATGCGGATTTGTGTAGGATTTTCCGCCATATGGGATCTTACATGCTGTGATTAATAATTCTTTTATGTGACATGACCTTTTCTTACAATGCCAGTTTACTCGGCTATAAAAGGATGGAATTTGGATTTAAAAGTCTCTTACGAATTCACTTACACGTCCTTGGAATTATGGGACAAAAACTACTACATTATGCATACCATCCCTTTCCTATATTGAGACTTAAGATTTGTTTGAGATTCACTTAAAACTGTAATGCCATGTGAACTGGAATCTAATATGTTGGTTGCAGAACACGATGTTTAAAGCTGAAAGTACATGTACAGGAAATCCCCTATATCAGTTCCATATGAAGCGTTTCAAAAACAACATGAATTAACTGGGATAGATTTGATTATTGTAATCCTATCATCTAGTAAACATTTCTCATATGCAAAGGCTTTTCCGTCTTAAGTANCACTTCATAAGGTCTTTTAATCCTATACTATCATTCCCAAGGTCGAAGGATAGATGTTCATAATTAGTCCCTACAACAAAAAGATTGTCCTTACTATTAATGGGTGTGTTACAAACAATGAAACAAGACAAGAAAATTCTTCAAACCCCTTTTTTCGCACATAATGGCACTAAGGTATAAGGGGTATGTTACATCAGCCCTATTGGTTTTCCCACTACTCTTCATTCTGGGTGATAGACCTTAATTGTGTTTTCTTCAGCAAAGAGTTAAAACTATTTGAAGGTTTGTTATTTTAATAGTCGACCATAAACGAAGAAAATTAAACCCTAGATATGAATTTTCCTTCACAGACTGATAAGTATTTCGACCCTACTGACAGAATAGACTAACAATTGATCAAAAACCGGGTTCATAAACTTGCATTCATAGTTAACACCAATAACTAATCCTCTGTGAAAGCGAGCCCAAACTCATGGAGCATGTCAACAATTTGTTTCACACATGTCTTAATAATGAATTTAGTTGCTAAAAATATGCTTTCTTTTCTCTCCAGGTGTCCAATATCTTTCATAAGTCTATCTTCAATTGCCACGATCACGCCAATCACTTACCCTGCAAACCCTAAATGGCTAACTGTCTTCATTCTTCAACCACGAACTGCCAGGTCTCAAATACAGTTTCTGTGATTTTTCATGCATTGAGTAAATGCATAATTGATAATGAATTACCCTCATCATGCACAATCATTGTTGTTTAAGTGATATGTATCCTCTAACCTCCGGACAGCTGTAATTCAAACAAATGATTTTTACCTCATCTCAAAACACTTGTTGCAATGATTACTATGGCCCAAACACGTATCAATATCCTTGACAGGTGCAAAAAACTCCTCTCATGCACAAATTTTGGAAATCACAAGCAAAATCATAACTTTTTCAAAAGGCACGATTTTCTTGTAGCGCCCTTATTCACATTTTCTGTGCTTGCGCTACAAGAATATCTGTTTAATGATTTTTTAACCAAAACTCAAAACAACGTCTTAAATTTTGGTAAATAGCTTTTTAATAAGACCTTATGATATTTCTTTAGAACCTTTCAGAAATACATACCTCCTATAAGCCCATAAAAAACTATGAAATCTACAAAATAAAAAGGAAAACTTATAAAATCAATCATAAACAAAAATCTACTAGCAAAAAACCAAGCTAAAAAATGTTAAAGCAATAAGAAAAATGATGTTTTATGATAAGCATATGATTCAAACTAGAAAACAAAAACAAGCTATAACAGAATGAACACCTTTGCAAGGAAAGAATCGAAGGGCATCTTATTGAGAAAAGTCAAGGTCATTCCAACATTTCCCTCCCTCCTCAGCTGAAGAAATTGATCATGACCTTATCTTGCTTCGCCCCTATGCATAATCCCTACTTCTAATATGTGTTCCTTACAAACACATTGGCCAACCCATTACAAATCCTACAATTCTGGATTTTAAGGCTTGGATTCCACACCATTGGTTTGGTTTGGTCCAAATGAATTAGAGACTTATTTTCCTACATCTAGATAGGTTTATCAAGTAAGCAAGTAAATATATTCCAAACACCTCAGAAAAATTTTCTATGGATCCCAATTTACATTATAACATATCTATTTAAAAGAGGATGAAGCCAAATGAAGACAAATTCTGTCAAGGGTGAAGAAGGGATTTAAAATAGAGCTCATAATGAAATGCTCTTCATTTATTTGTACCTTCTTGTCTAACCCAAGGAATAAATATTTTGAAACATTCTCATGATGCAAACCATATCAGTCATATGATGTAAAGACAATGGCGGGAGGAGGAGAAAAAATAGGACTTTGGATGTGCTTGATAGGGCCTGAAAGCACTAGATATACTAAATTGATTACTCGACACATGTAAGTTAGTATGCCTAAATATTTGTTTATATTTTGTTAACCCGTCTTGCCCAACTTTTTTACGAAGAAAAAGTACTATAGTTGATATTCATAGGTAGAATCAAACTATACATGGGTTTTATGTAGAGATCGTAGATCAAATTCATATACTCCTATCATATATCACCTCATTCTATCATGTCTTTACATCAATTCGGATGAGATATACATAGGTTCATGTAGATCCTTGCTTTACACAGAAATTGCACATGCTCATTTTGTCTAGCACAAGATCTAAAGACGCATGCTTCCTTTGTTATACCACAATATATGATGTTAAGCTTGTGTTTTAAGTCAACAAACTATACTTTCTCATAGCAAAACACAAGTAAAGATATTATTTTTAGTTGTGGAAAAGATCTATGATTTCTACAACTCAAGTGGTTGGAAATAGGTTCATGACTTCATGTATTATTCCATGGAAGAGGATACATATCTAGTTGATTACAAAGATGAATAGTTTCTAAGTCCTGGCTCTATTTTTCGAACACATGCTGAGCTTATGCAAATATGGGCATGTACTAAAGCATTTAATGCATCCATGACAATTGATATCATGGAGACCATTGGTCGATCAAATCTAGAAGTCAATGAAATGATGGAGATGGATAAGTTGAATGCAATGCATATGGATATTAGAGGGGTGGATTCAAAGTAGAGGGAATTCAATATGCTAGCAAATGGACAATGGAAAGGTATGATTGACATTACTCCCTCATTTTTGCACCAAACTATTCTACAAGTTTCTTTCCTTAGACCAAGCGGTTATCATATTCTTGTGGCAAGCCTTAGATAGAGTTAGAAGGATATGGTGGTCATGGTTATGGTTTAATACCTAACAATAGGGCCATAAGGTGAAAACCAACGTGATCAGGGGTGAAGAAAATTTTCTAGCAGTAGAGTCATCCGGGGTTATTGCAAGGAAGCTCCATACATGTAAACATAAGTGTATACATTATCATCTTGATAACCAAATGGTGGTAATAATAAACATTCAAATTATATAAGTGAAAAGGTTAATGGGTACAACCATTATTGGAAGGTTTATGGGTAAAGTGATTAAATGAGAAATGATTAAGCTTTGGATACTCAAGCAGTGGAAACCCATTTTGGGTTACATATTGAAGTTTCATTTATTGGTTAGAACATGGATCAATTTCATTCCAAACTCCAAGGAGGATGTGAAGTTGACTATGGAAAAGGACTAGTTGCAGGGACTGTTGAGACTACTTGTAAAACATTTGAGCACATACTTTGACCCAAGAAGAGATATAATTTTGTTCAAAAAATATGGGCCTTATGGTCTAGCCTTCCTATGGAATTGTGGCATGATCAAATTGTAGAAAAGTGGATAATTTCAATAGACATTTTGTTTCTATCAAAGAAGGTTGGTTATATAATTTTGATAAGCGATTGGATTGAAGTTAATTGGAATTCAACCTTCGGCAAGGTGTTTTAATGGGAAATTCCATGCTTTAAGGTCAGCTCAGAACGCCATGAGGATTACAAAAAATACATGAGAGATCACGCTCTAACAGGAATTTTTTTGGGTATATGTCCTATTGAACGAGATCTGATCTAATGGATAGAATCATGGTGGAAACCAAAAGGCCACTGTGATCTGCATCTTGGCTCAAAGGGTTTCTTCACAACAACCTTCAATAATCTGGAGGACCGCAACCGAATATTCAAGAATGGACCCTATTTCTACAACTCAACCATATTTTTCTTACGAGAATGGGCAGAGAAATTTATCCCAGACAATGAATATTTTACCTATGCCCTAGTTTGGATCTAACTCTACTCTTTTCCACTGCAGTTCTGGCTATCGGAAATGCTAAAAGGTGTCGAGAATAATTTAGGTAATTTTGTCAAAAATTCTGAAGCTACAAAAATAGGTCATTACACATCTTATGCCTGAATTTGTGTCTACTTAAACATATTCAAGTTGCTTCCAGGAGAGATATGCCTCTCAAGGGATAACGAAGAATGGATTCAAACCATAGATTATGAACACACCCCTTTTAGGTGTCGAATATGCCATGCACATGGGAATCTATTCAGAGATTTCCCCCTGAATATCACTCCGAATAATTATTTTAATGAAGAAGGGAAAGTTAAAGATAACTTTATCCATGTTCAATATCGAAAGCGCGCAACCCACAAAAAAGGTGGAGGCATTGGAGGGAAAGAGTTTGCAACCAAAAACAAATTCGATGATCTCCCACCATATCCAAAGGAAACACTTGTGAAAGAAGCAAAGGAACATAACAAAGAAGACCCACTGAAGGAAAAGGAACATATCACATTGGAAAATGTCATGGAACATTAAAATTAGGTTGCGGTGACCATGGACGACAACCCACACCCACACCTCCCGAAAAATATTTTGGAAGACACAACCATGGAAGAAGGGGTAGTCTTAGAGTTAGAATATGATGAAAATGAGCTAAAAGGGATAAACCTAAAAAGATATTACTCAAAAATACCTATAGAACAACTATTAAAGGTGCACAAAGTGTCTCTCAATTCACAAGCAGGTGAAACGATGTGTTCTATGTTGAATGTGGGGGTTGCTCAAGGATCAAACAAACCCATTGAAAAACCTAGCAAAATAGACCAGAAGAAAGGTAGAAATCCCACTAAACAACTCTTAGAATAATTCAGGCATATCATGGTTAATTCGGGTCAAATGGAAGTGCTAACAAGCACTTACTCTTCCATCCTCTCCAATTAGTTATCCCAATGAAGATACAATCCTAGAATATAAGAGGCATAAATGATAGGAGAAAACAAAGAGCCAAATGTAAGCTTATCAGAGAGGAAAATATGGACATCCTTCTCTTACAAGAGACCAAATGCACTGAAGAAAATGCTCGTAGAATTCTGCCTTGTGGATGGAGAAATAATCAAATCATAGAAACAGATGCCCAAGGTAATTTGGGCGAACTTGCTATTTTATGGAACCCCAACTCCATCGAAATGACCTATGCTCTTTCGAATCATTGGTCCCTATCTATAAGCTTCTGAGAAAAGAGTAAGTGGCACTATCACCAATGTTTATCGGCCTCAGCCCCTCAATGACAAGATAGCCTTATTGCAGGGGATGCAGCATCTAAAGGATGTCTTACCTGAAGGGGGGTGGATCCTTCGAGGATATTTCAATGTCATCACCTCCTTGGAGGAATAAATGGGATGGATATGACAGCTAGATAAAGAAAGTGAAGTTTTATCAACTCTCATCGCTGATCTCCAGCTCATTGATCTATCTCCCATGTACAACATCACCACCTGCAGTAATCGATGCTCAAGGTTGAATCATGTCACCTACATACTCGATAGATTTCTAATAAGTTCTGTTTGGGGCAACACTTGAAGCTAAAAAATTTCCATTTGTAGGTTCTGATCACTAGCATAGGGGGCCAAATTCTGAATAGACCTTTCAGATTTGAAATTTTTTGGCTCGCTAACAAAGAATTATAGGATAACTATCAGCAATGGTGGGAAGCATTATCTATTCACAAGGGTTCTCTCATGTATTGCTTCCAACAAAAGCTCAAAATATTTAAGAATTGGCTCAAGCACTAGAACAAAAATAGATTTGGGGATATTTTTCAAGCTCAAAGAAATATGGATAAGAAAGCAAACCCAACAGGACATAATCTCTCAAGGACGTACTTCAATCTTAAAGGACAAGGAATGCTCGGTCATTTAGCAATTGGTTGAATGCAGTGCACAAGAAGAAATTCTCTAGAAGAAAGAGTCTAGGGTTCAATGGATAAGAAGAGAGAGAAACACTAAATTCTTCCACCAGTCAACCGTCTAGTGAAGACACACAAATAGGATCAACAAAATTCAGAACGCTCAAGAGTATTTTGTTACCTCCAACAAGGACATCGAAACTGAATTGATAAATGTCTACTAAGACCTAATGATAGAACCAGTCGTTGACAGACAACATGCCATAAGGAAAATCACATAACATATTCCCAGCTTAGTCACAAAGGAACATAACAACATCCTTATGCGCCCAATCTCCCAAGAGGAATTCGACCAGGCCATGAAAGAGATGGGAGTTGGGAAATCCCCAGGACTCGATGGTTTTACGACATATTTCTTTCACCATTTCTAGTATCTTGTTATGGAAAAAGTTTCATAGATGGTTGAAAACTCCAGAACCTCAAAAGACGTCTCGTCCACCTTCAATGACACCTTCATCACACTCACTCTGAAAGATGAAAATGCCAATGAACCTATAAATTTTAGACATATATCCCTCTGTAATGTCATATAAAAAGTAATCACCAAGGTCATATCCCTATGTTTGAAACTCCTCCCATCTCTCATTTCACCAGAGTAGGTATGCTATGTTGAAGGTAGGAAAATCATGGATAACGTCATTTTGGCTCATGAGGTGATTCACTCTCTCAGAACCATGCACACTCCAGGTATGCTTATCAAACTTGATTTCTCCAAATATTTTGATAAGCTAATTTGGTAGTATATTTATGAAGTTCTGAAAGCTTTTAGCTTTTTCAAGACCTCGATCAACCAGATTCTCAATTTAACCTCCTCAACCTTCTTCTTTATTCTGCTGAAAATGGGCCCTTGTCAAATGGCTAGGAGCAAGAGAGGAAAGAAAATGGGCCCTTGTCAAATGGGTGGATCTTTGCAAACCCAAAAATGCGGGTGGCCTTGCCTTAAGGGACCCATAGATAATGAACCAAGTCCTCACTGCAAAAACTTGGTGGAGATGGATCAAAATACCTATGGACAACTAGGCTAAATTCTAGAGAGATAAGTATTCTATTGACTTTGAGGAAAAGGACCTAATCATACTTGATGAACAAAAATAGGGCTCAATCATCTAGAATGCGGATTGGAAACACCATGCACTTATCAGAAATCACCGCTTTTGGGAGATATATGACGGATCCTTTGCACGATTATGGATCGATTCCTGGAAGCAACTTCCTAGTATTCAAAGGGAAGAAGAGCTAGAGAAAGTCATGGCAAACACAAAATATCCTTAGGACCAAGTCCTTCAAAACTATTGGAGGGAAACAAGACGAAGAGAAAATGGAGATCTTGGAAGTTGGCCAGGGAGGAGCTTAACCTTCATGCCCATATCAGCCTGCAACATTGGCTTGATGAGATAAGCAAATGCAAGATCAAGATCAAGCAAGGGCTAGACATACTATGATGGGGTCACTCAAACTCGGGAAATTTCTCGGTCAAGTAGGCATATCAAATCAAGTCAAAAGACCATCTTTTGCAAAAGGATAATCTCCTCTTTAGGACAAGATGTGGCACAATTTGTTTTGGCCCAAGATCAACTCTTTCCTCTAGCTTGTTGGAAGTGGTCACATCCTAACTTGGGATAATTTACAAAAGATATAGGTTTAATTGGTCCATCCCAATGTCTTTTATGCACTACGAACAATGAAACAATCAACCAACTACTGGATGATTGCACTTTCAACTCCAGAATTTGGGATTGCGTGGAAAGTATCATGAAGCAAACAAATCAACAACAAAGTGATGTCATCAATACTTTGAGAATACGAATATCTCAAGTTTTCAAAAATCCTATTCTCAATAAAATATTGCAGCTCCTATCGGGCTTCATTATGTGGGAGATATGGAAGGAAACGAATTGACGGTTCTACAAAGGAACTACCCTTCCCCTGTAGAAGGTTTAGGATCTGGTTAAGAAGCATATAGTGTAATCGGTGACTATTATCCCTTGGTATAAAGAGGACTATGAAGGTGGTGCAACGGAAGCAAACATTATGAACAATGGATCATGAACCCTCCTATTCACAACAATTCGAGACTGGCCGCTATGGCACTTTCCATCTCTTCCACCTAGAATGAACCTAAAATTGACTACATTAAGTTGAACTTTGATGGAACCTCTAAAGGGAACCCGGGAAAGGAAGGGTATGGGGGGATTCTTCCGCAATCACAAAGGATAAATTATGGGAACCTTTAAAGGATATTTGGGAATATACTCTAACAATGCTGCAGAACTATGGGCCATGTTCACTGATCTGCAAATTGCTCATAATCATCTATTCAACAAGGTGATTATAGAATAGGACTAAAAAATTATGATCAATATTCTACAACACCTACAGAATGTAAAAACCTCAGCTATGCTTTCATATAGATGACACTTAGAACATCTGATAATGTCTGTCATCATCCTCCTACAAAATCCCAGAATCAATGCCATCCCCTCCAATGTGCGACGCTCCACCAAAAAAGTCGTAGACTCCATAGCAAACGAAGGTATAGACACAAAGTAATATGGAGCTTACTGTTCTTGGACACCTAACAATAACACTTCTTTTCATGCCTCTTAACTGGCCTTAGCATGTGATCACTGGGTCTCCCTAGATGGGGTGTTATCTAGCATAAGACATGTCGTTAATGACAATGGGAAGGGTGGACGTAGGTGGCGATTAGACGTTAAGGTTAATGGTGATGCATTTGCCGCCAACCCACTGCATTCATGAACAAAGAGTTCTAGAAATTGGAGTGGATAGGGCCACTCGCGTGACACTTAACTCCTCCTCGACCATGACTATAGGTTTTATCTCCCATGTCTCTCGCTCGCTACAACATTCCTTCGACTATTCAGACACTCAATCTTCTCGGGTGTAGAACCTTTGTTGCACACCGTTTGCATTGGACAATAAATAACCCTAAGATGATCATGGAGGAACTTTCCAGAATCATGGTTCACCTTGGTTACAGAGGAAGGTGTGGGGGGAGGACTACATACCTTGTCCGTGATGGTTCAGAGATAGGTATTCTTGGGTATCTAGATAGAATCATGAATGCATTCCTTCTTTTGATAAATGACCTCAGTGAGGCCAAGGAGGAGCACCAAGAGAGCCTTCTCGAGCTCAGGGACAAAATTCAGGCCATTGTTGACTGGTGTTGGGAAGTGGCTATGGATTTTTCGTATTCCTTTTCCACTTCTCATGACCATTACTGCAAATGGTTCCATTCAGAGTATCTTTGAGACAGATAAAAACCAAGACAATGAGGTTGTTGTTTCGAAGACGAGCGTTGAGATCAAACCAAAAACGAAAGCTGCTTGGGAGATATTTCTCCAAACTATTGAGGCGGCACCAATACCTGCACCAAGCATGGCACTTGCTCGAAGCCGACACTAGTGCTAATGCACCGGACCATGACAATGTTGACAAGGGCAAGACCAAGGCCAAGCCATCTATTATGCAACTAGTCACCAGTGACGGATATCAAGTAGCCTCATTTCGTTAATTCTCTTTTCTTCTGGTTTAAAAATGGAAGTTGTTTTATGTTGGTTAGTTGTTAGACTCTTGTTAACTCTCAGTCTTATAGTTTTGATTTATTTTTAAAACTGCAAGAACAATGACAGAAACATCTTGGAAAAAGGCTATTTTCTCCTTAGGGGATTCCTACATGAATATACAAGGAGTTGTTTTCTTATAATGGGATGCTTCTTGTTTAATTTTTTTTTTGTATATTATCTTCTATTTATTAATTTGATCTTCTAACTTACCCAATATATATATATGTTTTATTGGACTTGGTCATAGAGTGGGGGAATAAAGAATATAATAAAAAATTGGATTACTAGAGGTTATGTTTCAGGTGTTGGTTCTTCCATGTGGTGGACCATTTGAAAGAGGCTTGCTCTCTAGCAATCTAGGCACCAGACAGATTTAAGAAATAGTGGATTAAAAGACTGAAGTGAAATGGGTATCGATGGAAAGTTGTGTAAGTATTGATAGAGACTTAGAGGTTCCAATGATCTTAGAAGAAAGTGTTCATGATTTTAAAAAGAGTCATGGATTGGTTGTATCCACTTTGGGAACTAATCAACATGTTTCATCATCCCCTAAAAAAGTATGGATTCTTTCAAACTTATTGTTTGTTCTCTTGAATATTTTTTTGGACCTTCATTTGGTAAAGAGGTTCTTACAAAACCTAAATATAACACTACAATAGGTCATCCTTAACCTATAGATATCCCTATTAGAAGTTTTAGGGTTGAGGAGTAGGTAACAATGGGAGATCCTTTACTTGTCACATTGGAAATTCAATCTATGGAGAAATTATCTTCCTTTGGAATTGAGACTTTTTATAGAATAGTCAAGGAGTACTTGGCCTAGCAGTTAATAATTTCATGGGTAATGGGAGAGAAGACCTTCACGGTATTCCTATTAAGGTTGTAAAGAGAAAAATTTTGAGAACTCAATCCAAATTGAAATACTCTCATCAGTTACATTCTAAAAAGGAGGTGGGGGAGTAACTAGGTGGGTTGGAAGGGAGCTTTGATATCGAGAAAGGATGTTCTTCCACTGTGGGAAGGAAATAAGAACCACTATGGCCAAGAACCAGGAAAATAAGTATATCAAAGATGGAAATCAACTTTCCATTAGTATAGTACTTAGAGTGGGGAAAGCCCATAAAATGATACCTAAATGATCATTCTCTCCTTTAATATTAGAGGGGTTGGGGGTTCCCACAAACAACTATACTTCAAAATACTTTTTACTATCTTCAAGCCTGACATAGTGATGTTCCAGGGAATTATTTTTTATGAATAGAAATCCCTTGATTTTCCATCATGTGTCTTAAAATAAAACTTTTGTACTTTAGATGCAGTAGGTAAGTTCGGAGGTTTAATTACCATATGGAATGACATTTTTTTCCATCTCTTCTAATATTTTCAATTCAAGTATAGTGGTGAATTTAACTTATAATGAGTTGGTGTCAATTATCGCTATCTCATTCACTTAATGTGTGGGTATTGTCAGCAAGGCAACCCAGGTTCATTTTCCCTTAGGGGTGAGCTAGTTGGGAAGAGACACCCAAAATCCAACCAGTTGAGGGTGGTGTGGCTTAGGCCTGGTGTGATCCCTAGGTGATATTGACAGCTTAGATTCCCCTGGGTCATGGTTTCTTAGAACAAATTCCACTACCACAAGTCAGGAGGATTCTAGCAAACAAAAAAAAATCTTATAATGAGTTGGTGAAATACCCGAGGACGTTGGTCAATGTGTATGGTCCATATGGGAGAGGAAACCTTATTCGGATGCCCTTGTTGACCCCAATTGTTTGAATAGGGACAATGTGATTCTGGGGGGTGACCTGACTCTAACTTTAAATTTTAGAGAAATATGGGGGGATGCTACTAGAAGGGGCCCACTTGGGGATTTGTTTTCCCAATTATTTAAGAATCTCCATTTAGTAGATTTGGAATCTATAGAAATTGTCTTGACTTGGAGAAATACCAGAAGAGGAAAACAATGTATATCCAAAATATTGGATTAATTCCTAGTGGTAGATTCCTTTTTTAATAAGAACTTGAAAATTAAGTCTTGAGTGGATATGCAGGGGGATTTTGATCATTTAACTATCCTCCTAAGCTTCCATAGAGAAGACAAGAAGCCTCTCAGTCCCATGAAATAAACCCTACTTGGTAGTTGGATGAGGAGAATAGAGATTTGGTAACAAAGAACCGAAAACCTTATGACAATCAAGGAGGGGATACTAAAATGAAGAAATTTGTGGACAATATTAAAATAATCAAAGGTTTAATTATATTATGGGGAAAAAACCCAGCTATGAAGTTTCAACAAGATTGAAAGGAGGTAGAATAAGGAACAAATCCTATTTTTACAAACAATGATGTTGGTATTTTCATAAATGAAAAATCTTAGTCCTTGAAGGATATGGAATGTAAAAATAAGGAACTCCTAGACAATGAGGGGGCCACTTGGAGACTTAAGAGTAGATTTATGTGGATAGAGGAAGGTGATAACAATACCATTTTTTCTACAATTGTGTTAACCATAGAAAACACTTCAATGGTATCTCAAAAACCATGCATTTAAATTGTTATTTGGGTAGCTCCTTTAATGAAATAGAAAAGGTTGAAAAATTGTACTTAAAATCCTTATTTAAGGATATTGAAGTTCATAAAATAGGTGAAAATGTAATAATTATAATTCTTTTCCATTGCCTCATTCATGCAATGTCCCTACTCGGAAATTTTGAAAAAAAGTGCATTTTGGGGAATTTTCGAGCTTTACTAGTCAAGGTTGTAGGGGGTTCCAACTGACTCCAAATGGTATTGAATTTGAAATGAAAGGGTGGGATGAGTCTTATGGCATCCCAATATTACCTATGAACACTTTGGATCTGAATTTAAGCTTATGCAACTTGGTTTGGTGCTAAAGAGAGAAAGTGCAAATTTCCAAGGAAATTGAGGTAAAATCCCCACCACAAGTGGAGGCCAATTTGGCTCTCCAACTCAAATATGACCCTCGAAAATTTAATAAAAGAGTATGGAGATGAATATCAGACATAAATTTCTATATTTAATCATGGTTATTAAGCTCTGACAACTGATTAGGATGTGCAACATTTGTATGGTAACTTTCATGGAAATTGCTTAAGGGGAATTTCTTGTATTTCGAGCTACAGAGCATATCGTCATGAAAGTACAGAGTCATACATCATTTATTTCTGCCCAAATATCAACAAACTCATAGAATAACCCTCATACAAATCTGATATAAAAAAATTTCAAGATGGAAGCCAAATTCATGAAAACTAGTGATTTAATGGCATGAGAATGCAAGATTTTTACATTTGAATTTCTTGGATTTCGAGTTACAGAGAATATGTACATAAAATTATAGATACATACATAATATACCCCATCTTGAGCATCAAATTTACATAGAAAAGTTCGAGCACCACTCCAACGACTACGTCATCAACATGAGAGTGTGGGGGAATGGGGAAGAAGGAATGAGAGAATAGGGAGATAGATGAAAACTAGAACTATATGGACTCCAACCTGCAACTAAAACACCTTCATTAAGCTCCAATGAGAGGTATGAATATCCTCTCCATCAAGAAACTTGGAAAGGAATTCAACTCCCTCGAGATTGGTTCATAAGCAGGTAGAGAGAACACTCACCGTGCAATGGACACGGAAAAGCTCTCCAAAATGCCAAAGGATAATTAAAAAATGATAAAAATCCATTCTCATTCCTCATTAAATCATTTTATTAACTTCATGGGGCCTCCTAAGGTTAAATTTCCCTCCATAGGATTCCTTCAACTCAACTTAGTGGTTTAGTAACTCATATGGCACTTGTCTTCTTTCTTCATGCTCCAACTCTTTCCCCAATTCGAATAGCTGCCTCTAACTCCCAAATGCACCCTCTTGGTGGCTATTTTTATCCCGGTCATGTCATATTTTTCATAGGTCTACAATCAGGTCTGAATTTGTCATATGTGTCATAGAATCTTCCCTCATTTGTTGTCATAGAGTGCATGGAATCTCCTTCCAAGTGGCACACCATGTCTTCCTAATCTATTCCTCTTCCATGGGAGTTACTCTCCTCTCCTAATTATAATTCTTTGGCTCATTTTAGGATATGTGACAACACATCAACCTCCAAAAACATTACATTCCCCTTGGGTTCGAATTTGGATGAAGGTCATGCCAAGTTTGTGGGGGATCAAGTCACCCAAAGGCTCCACAAGCTTCCAAGTGTCTTCATGAACCAATGTCGTCTTATTTTCTTAGCATTTATTATTTATGTAACCGATTTTAATGTGAATATGGTAAAATAAAGTCCTTTTGGGTCCTATATCCCTCTTATTACAACATTTATGTTTCCATCTCAACCTAGAGAACTAATAGATTGGTGAAACATTATTTGCAAGTAGTCTTATTTGGATGGGGACATGAAAGTCCTCCCCACCCAAAATTTATTTTCCTTAAGCAATTCCAAGTTTGGATTCTACAAAAAAATTACATCTTCCGAAGTGGCATCCTCACTTGGTATTCCTTCCTTTGCACTAAGTGCTCTCTTATGGTTCTACTCCTTAATTTTCTTTAACTGCAATTTGAGTAGTGGCACTCATGTACTGCAATTTTGTGTTTCCAAAAGTAAAGAGATTTGTATCTTTCACATTGATATCTCTTGTGACATCACCACTAAACACCAAAAGATCAATTAATTCCATCAAAACAAAACCTGCACAATTAATCTTTACCTCCATATTTTGGAAACCATTTCTGAACTTTCAACCCCCTTTTTGCTCATGTATAATTCTTTGAATTTGTACTGAGTTACCAAACTTTGAATCTTTTAAGATATTAATAAAAAATCAGAGAGGAACGTCCATGCTTGTTGATGCGCTATTATGATTACAATCACCTTCTCAAGTGGTGACTCAATCTCCCATACTGCTTGCTTGCCATACCAGGATCACATTGCTTGTATTGGACCCTTTCAAACATGATGTGTACAAAATATAGACCATGAAAGTACATAACAACATCATAAAAATGTAAATCAAGAAGGCACCTCATCAAAGAATCATGAAAGTGCATGTACATGCGAGTAAGTGGATCATCATTTGGACCATACACACAAGCATCATGTATTATATCAAATATGCTCCAATGACATAGGTGAGTATCCCATGTCCTATAATGCTACTCCAAAATAATATAAGATGCATCAAAATAATTAGCCATGTGTTCTTTCATCCAAGAAGTGAATGAATAACCTCCATCAAAATCTAAACCAAATAAGGAGCAAAGAAAACATGAAGACTTAAAGTGGCTCAAATAAGTCTCATCAATACACCCATGAATATGTATATCATCAAGAAATAACAAAGTATGTTGTTTCCAATAATAACGTGCTTCAATCATATATCGCTTCACCAAAGTATTGGATGAAGTGCCTGCAACATCAAAAGTACTAAGCAAGTAGATATCAAGTTCTGAAACACAAGTTCATCACAGACATTGCAACCAAAATCAATTGTGCCAAGATTTTGTATTATTTACATTCTATGGGATTATGTATTATTTACATTATGCATGTAGAGGATGTTTGGTAGTATTGTACTATGATTAAAGTTAGTCGAGTTTTAAATCATGATGCAGGATCATCGAGACAAAGTCCTATGTTTTTTTATTGAGCAGGAAATATTATTTTTATGCTTCCATGTAATCATTCTAGAAGGATAGGATTAGTTGTCAGTTTTTTGTTTTATAGATAGGATTAGTTTGGATGTAATAATGGCAATTTTCCACTCATCTCCTTGAATCTTGCAAGAGGTTGCTCAAGGATAGGTTAGTTGTAGATTTACTTTCTTAGGAGTTGAGATCCTTCTTGTTTGGATCTGACAAGTTGGATGGAGTTCTATATTAGTGTTGAATGCAATAATCAAAGACAACGGTTGTTGATGGAATGAAGAACATGATTTCAATCCTCTGCACGTATTCAAATATATGATGTCTTCTTTCCAATAACCCGTAGTATGTTTTAATTCCTTGTGTATGAATGAATTGCATGACTTTGTCAAGAATCCTCAAGAGTCACTAAGATGGAGATTTATTCATGCAATGCAACAGGAATGAATTGATCGTTTCACAGATCAACTCGTCTGCAACAGTCTGATTTAAAAATCTGTAACTTTGATAAATCGTACGGTAGAGATAGATTCTGCAAGAAATCGATTGCTCACAAGAATTGCAGAAAAAGAGACTTGCATGAGGAAATTATGGAATCCCATTTCAAGAAAAGTGGGAAGGTACATCCGCAATTGCGGAAACAAAGTTGCAGGAATTGTGTTGTGGAAATGAGTTTTGCAGGAGAGTTGTTGCGAAATTAAAAAGAAATCACCGTGAAGAGATCTCAGATCAATGAACTGAGGAGCTCGTTAAGGAGATCAATGGTCGAAAGTGATTCCGCTAAGGGAACTTGCATTGAAGTTAAAAAAACCCACGATATGCAAAATTCTAATCAAGGAGAGGGAAACTCGTGCGGATTAAGACAACCGATCAACTACCAAATACGAATATTTTAATTAGGGATCGTGAGGATTAAGATAAGCTAGGCCTGCTAGCTCTTACCTGGCATCAAGTCAACATTGAGTTTGTAATGCATTGTCATTATTTAAATGGTGAGTGTCAACTCATTAATTTCAAATGATCCCACCTCAAATATGCATTGGTTTTAAAGGACTAGTTGTCTTTTATGTCGTTGCTATTATTTATTTCATAGTGTTGGTTTTCTTAAATGGTAATGTTGTTTACATGTGAACATTAATTTTCATGGTAGTGCTAACCTGTTAATTTTAAATGTGACCGCTATTGGAAATACATCAAAGCAATTTCTTCTTATACAACAAACTTGTTAATATTAATGTGAATGCCACTAGACTTATGTTGACATTATTTTTTGTTGCATATGTAACCTTTTAATTTTAAATAAGAATGCCATTAGAAATATGTGGACATTATTTCAACACTTTTATCTAATCCTTTCATTTATGATTTCAAGCAGTGTTGTTTTTAGAACCTAAGAGGACCCCTTCTTTTTATTGGATTTTCTATAATCAAGATACACAATTAGCATTTTGGGTGCTTCCTAGACAACAAAATCGTGAGAGTTTGCAAGTAATGGGAAGGGATGCTTTCCTCTTATAAAGAGACATCCTAAACTCAAAAAAGGGTTTGATGAATTGTTGTCGACCTCGGATTCATGAGGATGTCTACATCAGTTTCCTATATTGGGTGTAAAGGAATGTGGTTGGATGTGTTCCTACTAATCAAGCTCCATTTCCTCTCAACAGAATGTCAAAGTGTCAAGTGGAGGGAGATTTTAGGCTCGAACACAATAATGTGCTTGCATTAAATTCAATGATTTTTACCAACAAATACAAGGTATATTTGATTTCTACTAAAATTAAGTATCCATACATGTGATTCTTATAGCGTGTTTTTAAAATTATGCACCACCACAATGTCCTTTGTACACCATTCTAGGTGTTTTATTTTTATGGAATTATTTACACAAATGATGTTTTTTTTACAACTATAATTTTTTTATTACATGCATTTCATAAGATTCTATCCCATGGAACTATCCTTACTCCATTCAATATTTCCATAGAATAAGGTGTGATTCTTCTTATATGTTCTATTGTAGGGACTAGGTAACATTATTCCATAAACTGTGTTTGGTTGAGAGATCTGCATCATATATGAATTCGAGAGTACTTATAAGATTATCTACAAGGGTGTAATAATAATGATATCGATGTTTGTCTATTTGTTATACATCTTCTCAAATCCTAATCAAGTTTATGTTTTGATTACATTCTTTTGGTGTAAACAATCACAAAATAAATATTTTAAAGTGATTTTCATTAGAGGTTATTTTAATTGATTTGTCCATGCAAAAAAAGAGTTGTTTAGAGTTGGCGTTTCTAGAAGGATATTTCATATTGCTAGTTTTCATTTAGTGCGGTTTAGAGTACCAATGATGAACATTAATTATGGAACAAAGACTTAATATAAGATCGAGGATGCAAGTTACACAAGAGAAGAGACATGAATTAAATTCAGGATTGTGTCAGGATCGATACTGCTTGGTTTTCAATTCTGACATTGACAATGGGGAAGTGACTTATGAAATAAATCATGCACAATGTTGTATATACTATGGTGCAAGCCATTGCATTGATAGTTGAAATTGTAAAACATCAATAAAATACTTTCACGTACTATACACATTAAGTTCATGGACCTTCAAGGATCTTGAATTAACATTTTCATGTACACAATGCAGAGGGTCTAAATTTAGATTGCTATGTAAATTTGATTATAATCAACCTACATATGCTATGCAAAGTCTAGATTTTTAGTAGTGGTTCCTGTTTTTAAGTAATAACGAAAATAGGAACAAAACATTGTATTGCACTTGAAACAAATTAACTGAAATCAACACATTCAATATATATTGTATTGCAATTTTTCTTTGTAGAGGGATTATAAGAATGGACTGCACACTATGCAAATAAAAATATAAAATGAAATTTCATATCTATGGTGTAACTTTTGCGTACACCTAGTTGAGACATGTTTCTAGTTGGCATTTGCAAACATGAAGAATTGACACTAATAAATGAAGGACTAACAAGAGTGATTGCAATAAAGATAAGGACTATGCGCAATGCATATGCATGTGAAATGTGTTGAAATAATGTAACTTCAAAGAATATTCTACTTGTACTTTACATTACTATTATTATTCATCCTTTGGAAGATGTCATTAATGTAAAATGTCATGTAAAAGTCATGAGGTAAATCCTCTGTTATTAGTCAGATCAATAGTACCTAGAAAATATTAATATAAATATTATTTTGAGTTTCCCTAGGTAGGTCGGCCCAGATAGGTTAAAAGGCCAGTCAAGTGATTAGTAAAAATAGAGAGGCTCCCTCCCTCATTTGTACACACACACTCACTCATGTATTGCATAAGAGAGAGAAAGAGGAAGGGCAGAGAAGGAGGAGGAGAATTTTTTGGTGTATTTGGCTCTTATGCTAGGGTTTGGTCTCTCTCTCTCTCTTATGAGATTTTGTTATTTGGGAACTGTACTCTAGTAATCTATATTGAGGAAGTTTTGTTGGGGTTTTCCCTTTTGGATTTCCCAGGATAAATTGGTTTTTTTAGAGACCTTCTTTATGTTGTTAATGTGGAAATGTATTAAATGCTCGTGAAGTTAGAAACTAAGTTGTAATAACATATAAACTTAATGTGGTATCATAGCAACACTGAAAAGAGTAGATTTCATTGGTTAAGTCTCTCTCTCTCTTTCTCTGGAAAAGAAAATTAGGGTTTCCTACTAAAGATGAATTTTGGAGTGTAAGTGACATTGGGAAGTGCGCCCCTCCTAGGTGTATATTTTTGGCACCTAGATTGAAGATTTTTAGTGGACAAATACTCTATAAATTCAAACCCTAGTTTGACTTGGAACCAAAACACCAAAAATCTAGAACCAAAACCCGAAATTGTAGTCCATAATTTTGCAAGTCTTGTTTTAAGGGTTAAAGTTTGTATTCTTCAGAAACTGGCTATACTAGCATACCCGCCTCATTCAAGCGCATATTTTGGTAATTTCAATTTTCATTTATGAGACATTTCATTTTTTTGTCATTTTCTGTTCTCCGGGACAAGATGCCTCCAAACGCTAATCTTGATGAGAAGTTGGAAGACATAGAAAATTTATGTGCTTGGAAATACAGAATTGGACTCATTCTAGAAGAAAATGATATTGCAAAGTTTATAAATGAAGTTATGTTGGAGCCCAAAGAAGATGAAGCAAAGGAAAAGTACAAGAAGGACATGAATAGAGTCAAGAGGATCATAACGGATTCTACCAAGGATCACTTGATTCCTTAAGTGTCCTCCAACTATACACCTAAGGAGATGTTTGATGCCCTAACACGAATATATATAGAAGAAACATTAAACAAAAGATGAATTTGAGATCCCAACTCAAAAATACAAAGATGAGCAAGGGTGAATCTATCTAAGAATATTTCATCTCAATTCAAAGAACAACTAGAATCGATTGAAGACAATATTAATGAAGATGAATTAGTAATGGCCGCTCTCGATGGCCTTAATAGACCATGGGATTCTTATATCCAGACAATTTTTTAAAGGAAGGAAATTATACAATTTGAAATCCTATGGGAAGAATGCTTTCAAGTGTAAGCTAGAGTAGCAAACCGAGAAGCGCTACTTAGAGATGATGACCATGTTCTAGCTGCTCATGCTAGAAGAAGAAGAGGAAAATATCATAAGGATTCTCCTCCTCCTAAGAAGTTTCAAAAGAATCCAAAGGGAGATTACAAGCAAAAATACTTCTCCTCTTATCAATGTTACCATTGTGATAAGATGGGACACATTGCCAGAAATCATCCAACAAGAAAATAAGAATATAAGGGGAAGAATAAAAAAAGACATCATTCTCATGTAGCCGAAGAAGAAGAAGAAGAACCTCCCATGAAGTCATCAAAAGAAGAAATCGAAGAATATATTTTATTCTCCACTCTCTACGGGTCCGTGACACTTGGAAATGACACATGTCTATTTGATAGTGCTGCTTCAAAGCGCATGACATGTCAGAAGAAGACTCTCTCTAGTCTTTAAGAAAAGGACTCCCCTTAGAATGTTTCCCTAGGAGATGACTATCAATATCCCATCAAGGGAATATGAGAAGCCACATACAAGCTTGATTCAGGAATCCTGATGAAGATGAAGGATGTGCTATATGTACCAGGCTTGAAGAAGAACCTACCTTCTATTTGAGCTTTAGATAAGAAAGGATTTGGGGTTGCCTTTATAGATGGTGAAGTTCTTATGTGTCCTATAGGAAAATCTTTAGAAGATGCATCTGTTATTGGGATAGAAGAAGGTGGCCTGTATAAAATGAAAGTTCACTCAGAAGCATCCTTGATTCATGATACTAAAAGTCCATGTGAACTATGGCATAAAAGGATGCATCACATAAACTATAAAGCATTACAACATGTGAGCAAGGTAGTAGCATCTTTACTAGATCTAAAGATTGATCATGAAGGAGTATTTAAAGGATGTCCGAAAGTAAAGAACATAAAGAATCGATTCCTGAAAAGTGACACTAAGACATAATGGATATTGGAACTTCTTCACTTAGTTGTATGCGGTCCAATGCCCTAAACATCTTTAAGTGGGTATGTATATTATGTAACATTCACTGATGATTACTCTCATAATACTTGGGTTTACTTTTTGAAATCAAAATATGAAGTGTTTGGAAAGTTTAAGGAATTCAAATCCTTGGTAGAAAATATTTCAGAAAGAAAGATCAAGACACTCAGGTCAGATAATTGAGGAGAGTATACTTCAAATGAATTTGGAAACTTTTGCAAAGATGCCAGAATTAAGGCTTAACTTACCACTCCCTACGATCCACAACAAAATGGTGTTGCATAAAGAAAGAACTTAACTATTATGGAAGAAGTGAAGACTATGATCAAGATATTCCTATGCACTTATGGGTTGAAGCAACAAGAACGACAATATATGTCAAAAACAAAATATCTCGTAGTGCACTTGGGTTCAAAACCCCAAAAGAGATGTTCATAGGAAAGAAACCAGAAGTAATTCATCTCAAAATATTTGGTTGTCCAGTGTTTGTTCATATTCCAAAAGAGAAAATAACCAAATCCTTCTGAAGAGAAATGAATATTTAACGGATATTGTGAGGGCTCCAAGGTCTTGATAATGTATATACCAGGTTACCACTATATGGAAATTAGCAGGGATGTAACCTTTGATGAAGATACATCTCCAAGAAATAAAGAAATTTCCAACTTGAAGAAACATATGAAGAAGTTGTAGCTCCCAGAGTTGCAGAATCGACAGAATAAGTTGCACATTCTCTTGATCATGAGATTCCAAAAGAGCATGATATGTTGGAGCCCCAAGAAACTCACCACATGAATATCTCTGTTACGGAGAAAAATTCCTATGCCTTGGGGTTTACCACAACAGATAGAGTAACCGCAGAAATCAATCCCTTCCCAATATGTAAGAGAAATAAAACATTTAACACTAAAGAATCTCGAAACATACCTTATTCCGGATGGTTGATGTAGATTCCCGTTGGGCTTTTCCAATCCCGCTTGTGTTATCAATTGGCTCTCTCAACAATCAGCAAACAAGACAAGCATGCTATATAATGGTGTTAGACCTACTCTCACTACAACAAATCCTGGAATTAGCTTCCCATTTAGCGTCCTTTTTTAGTGTATTTTTTTTTTACATTGAGTGGTCAAACTAGACGCTAAATGGGACGCGTTATGGAAAAAACTTAAAGCGTCTCAAAAAACGTCTTTTTTTGCTTCCTAGATAGCATCCTTTATGATGTCCAAAATAGCATCTATTTTTTTGCTTCCAGAATAGCGTCCAACTTTTCTTCCTAAACAACGTCGAGGTTTGCTTCCTAAATAACGTCATATTTTGCTTCCTAATGAGTGTCTGCTTTTGCTTCTTAAATGACATCCCTGTTAGCACCATATTTGATCCTTAATAGCACCATGTTAGCATCCAATATTGAATCCATTTTTGCTTCCACTTTAGCATCCCGTTTTGCACCATGTTTTACTTCCAAATATGCGTCAATTTTCGCTCCCAAATTTGCACCAATTTTTGCTTTCTTTTTTGCATCATGTTTTGCTACCAAAATGATGCCAAATATTTATTCTATTGTTGCACCATATTTTGCTTCCTATTTAGTGTCATGTTTTGCTTCCAAAGTAACATCTTATTTTGCTACCATATCAACGTCATTTGGCTTCATCCTTAGCGCCATGTGTTGCCTCATTTTTAATGCCTAGTTTCACGTCTTATTTTGCTACCATATCAACACCATGTTTGGCTTCATTGTTAGCGCCACATGTTGCATCCTTTTTAATGCCTAGTTTTGCATCTCTCATTTTTTGGTCACTAATTTAGTTGTTTTTAGTAATTTTATATACGAATTTTGGTCATTTTCTTTGGTCACTTATCTTTCATTGTTTGGTCACTTATATCTTTTTTTTGGTTACTAATTTAGTTGTTTTTAACCAATATTATAACATCATTAGGGCATGGAGGGATCAAACCACCGACCTCCTACTTGTAAGGAAGACGCTCTTCGATTGAGCTAGCACCCTTTAAGAATTTGGGAACCTAACTTACAAATTCCTCTATAATGGTAAAAAAGATCAATACACAACTTTGAGTATCTAATGGTCGGCAAAGGATGATAGATTGTATAAGTTCATAATATATGATCAAGGAAGTTATGAAATCCATAAACCTTTTGTAGGAATTTTGAACAAAACTCAAGAAATTGGCTTAATGGGATTGCAAAAATCACTATTCCCTAGCAACCATTATGTTTGTTTAAGGTTTAATATTTAATCATACTCCATTAAGAGACCCGTGATAAGAGGAAATGAAGACACGTCCTTAAATATGAATACAATGATATTCAAGCAAAATAACCATTGTTTACACCATATTGCAATAAAAGCCTGGTATTGCTATAATTTTAAGTCATCAACACACTATATAATGATGTTAAAGCTTGGAAAAAATGATTGTAAGAAACCATAGTTCAGAAATACCTTTATTTTCAAGCGAAAATAGGACTTGTACAAAGATGGAAATGATTGTTGTTGTGTATGATTTTGACACTCAAAAAATTTATATCAACACTTGACTCTCAGAAAATTTTGACACTTACTAATGATACAAGATTGGAATTGATTTGATATTTGTTTTTATTACAGTAATGTTTGAAGGATTAATGTTTCATTGCAATGTGTTAATCTCAAGTGATCTCAAGGAATGTGTTCGACATTTATGAGTCATTAACATTTTACTCTTTGCATGGTACTATGTGACCCTAAGATTTATTAAATATAGAAAATGTTGAATTACAAACTTGAGAAATGGAATTATTTCAATTCTCAACAAAGGTGGTTAAAATAAACTGAAACAACTGCCACTTAAAAATGAAGGACGAGATACCAGAGACTAATCACATCCTTGACTTGTTTGAAAAAGATAGTGTCAATCATGTTTAGGGCATTTAAACAAACTCGTGTATTGCCTAGTCAACAAGAGAATTAAAAACCAGCCAAATTAAATAATTACAGGAATATTTGATGGAGAAAGATGAGAACCTTGTGGTGAAAGCAATGAAAATCTGTGCTTAGCTTGGGCAGTTACTATTCAGTTGCCAAATATTGGAGAACTCTTTGGTAAATGTGTTTCATATCAAGCAAATTCTTTGGTTGGTTAGTTAGAGACATGAAGGTCATCACACTCGATAATTAAAAGGAAGTTAATTTAGTGACAATGGCTCAGTCACTCACTTTAGTGTGAATCCAAGCATGGCTATACCATTTTAAAGTGAACACAACCATATTTACTCACCCACCTCCAAAAATAGTAGCTACTCTTCCCAAAAAGGTTTCTCATATAAGATAAATGGCACCCCCAAAGGCAGCAAGCAACGGTGTTAATCCAAATCCTTGATAGTGGAAACAAGACTGCCAAAGGATTTCCAAGTGAAAGTGGGAAACTTGTCGGCTGCTTTGATAGAAATCAAAGGTGGAGGTCATGTAGAAGCAGTTGAAACTGAGTTTAAGGGATTCCAATGTGTGCTTAAGAACATGAATGTTGAAGTGAGAGGTTGCTTCTTCTAAATCCAGAAATTAAATTCTCTTACCCTCAGTTTCTTTTCCTTAACTATCAATCAACATAATTTGTTGAAGTACTTAAGAAATAGCCTTTGATTAGAAGATGGTGGCAAACTATTCCTAAGGTAAAGTTTTAGCTCTAGCTAAAATGCCGTCTATTTGATTTTATTCATAATATCTAAATATTTTGGGGAGCTAACTGGATCCATGGTTACATGTTGAAGGGCACATTTCAAAGAGTACAATTGACCTACAAAGAAAACTTTTTTGAAAATTTTATTTTTATACAAAAGGAGATTTTTTACTGCAAACTAACATAAATCATGTAGAAAAATAAATAAACTTGTAATCGGATCCACTATAGTTGCCGCATAATATTATTCTCAACTTAACTATATTTGTAAGCCAGTGCAAAAGATGCTCAAATTTAAAACCATTTAAACTAAATAATTGACTAACTTTCCTGTCGATCCAAATGTTTTGATGTAGTGTATCAAAGCTTGTATCATGTCCTGTCCTTTGAGGGTACAATCCATGCAAATGTATAAGCTATATTGTATGAGTTTACATCCTTGCCTATAGTCACCTGCAACATATCATGCCATTCCCTGCAAGCATGATCATGACCAACACATCAAGTATGGAAGCCATTTCTAAGAGACTCATGTGGATTCCACTCACCCACCCATTTCCATTTGATAACTTAACCAAATTACTTATAAAGCTAATTACCTCGATCTTCCACTAGCACATGAAGATTCCAACCAATATGACTCAGTTTTAGCTTAGTCACGAGGGTTGAAAACGTTCAAGCTCGGCTCACAATAGCTTTCTGGGATGAAACTTGACCATACAAGGAAAGGAACCTACATGACCATAACATTAGTTTTGAATCACCCGGTTTTATTTTAGTTCTGTAATAAGATGCAGAATTCAAACAAACTTGGAGGCTGCCCAACATCGGCGTGGAGATGATTGTGACTGTGACAGTAAACACGACCCAATATGTGCATGTGCATGTGCATGTGCATGTACATGCAAGAGAACAGGAAATCGAGTGGATTAACTAAATATTCCAGTTCAAGATACTTTAGACAATGAATCTTCAAATGAAAAAGCTATTAATCAAACAGCAAGAGAATATCACCTTCTTTAGAGCTTGTGCAAACTAACTAGTTTGAGTATCATTATCTTCTGGCTTATTCTAGCTCTCAACAATTTGTGACAATACACCAAGATGGGCCATTAATCTCTCCTTCTTTGAATGAATTTCATCCCTGTGCACCCTATAATCCTGGAATATTTCTTCAACAACAGATGAGTTAAGATCTATGAAACAAACATGAGACAAATCTTATATTTCTGCAATTTAAAATGTTTTACATAATACTCTGTACTTTTCTAGCATCCAATTACTGCTAGAACAAAAAAAAATTGTCTTTACCTTCCATTGCGTGATTTCACATTGAAAACCAAGAAGATAAACTAATTAAATTTCTAACCAATCATATTCAAGACATTTATGTTGTGTTCTGAGATCTCTCTAAATATTATAAAAAATAATACTTATTTAAATTGCCATAAGAACGAGTGGAAGGCTTGTAACCATCCTAATCATGCCCATCAACAACGTATGTTAGGTTTAAATATAATACTGAGTAAATTAGTGAATTATATATAATACTAAGTAATATAGTATAAGAACCAACCAAAAAATGATGCAATAGACATGGCTACTCAAATATATGTATACTTTTCAACTGAAGCAAATATATCCTAATAGTCAAGTCCCTCTTTCTAAGAGAATCCTCAGGGTGAGTTGCAATGTCATATTTTGCATGATCTTATCATGGTTTTGAATACCCTTTGGGGAGATATGTACAAGTTGATTTTTTAGGCAAATCTAATAGGATGTTACTTCTAAAAATTCTATTTTAGCAGTTTCTAGAGAGTGGTCCAATCAATGATCTAATTTTCACATTTGAGGACCCAGTTGGAAGTGTTACCCTCCATTTTGTATGGGTGTCCACCGGTGCTTCGAATCACACTCTCCAGGGGTGACGTTGTCATGATTGTAATCTTGACATAAAATCTAGGCAGTTTTGAGTTGGTTTTGAAATTTGGACAGTTTATGAAGTGTAACAGCAGTGAGCCCTTTCATTTTCAGTTATGAGCACAATAGGATTAATGTTGGGTAGTCCTATGGGCATAAACAGCTCTAGAATCAAGTATGAGCATCAAAGGGACAAATCTCAGCACTTTGGGAGCATTGCTCACAACAAATAGTAAAGCATCTCAAATCAGCTATAATTAGGCCAACTTTAAGATCCAAGCGCATTGCAGCACTGAAAGATGATGATCAATGGTAGTAGGAGGCGGTCTTTGCAATTCTAGCTATGAAAATGAGAAATCTATGGGTGAAAGCAACCTTAAAACCTCATTCATATTCCTTATAGCAACATCCACATGAATTTTGGACATAAACAAACCTGTTTGACAGTTAAAAAGGGTATGGAGCAGCCCTATTTCAGCATCTTGGGAACCCTTCTATACTTATGCATCATCAAACATGCCTACCTCTAAATCTGGGCCAAATTGGAGGGTTAAAAGGCAGTTCTAGGCATGAATAGCCCTATGCAAAGCGATGAACAACAGAAAAAACAAGCTTTGAGAAATGTTGGGTTGAATTTGAGGGTTGAAATGACATTAAGAAACCATTATGGGCACAGATATGGACACAAAGAGTAGACCAGGCCATTCCAGCAACCTCAAACCTTCATTCTGGGCATAAATAAGGGCTGTTCCAACCCCCTAATCAACAATTTATAGCAGTATCATGAATTCTGGGTGCTTTTTCTCCACAAAAGGGGTGTAAACAAACCTAAATAAAAATAGCTAACAAATGTAACTTCTCTTACAATAAAAATAGTTATGGAAACGTACCTATTTAGGTAGTGCTTTATTTAACATACTATTAGGTTGTCCATATAGCTATATCTCAAGGATGTCACCGATAATCCTTCTCCTGGAAGGAAAAAGTATCAAAATGAGTCCATAAAGAGAATAAGTAATGCCATTGCCTAGCTTTAGCTATATATGGAGCATGCCACTGATAATCCTTACTTGGGGAAGGAGAAATTATTAAAATGAGTCCATGAATATAATAAGTAATGGCATTGTCTAGCTTAGGGTTTAATACAAGGAATTTCTTTTGTGAAATTAGCTAGGGATGCTTTTGTGCAATTAGGGTTTCTGTATTTACTTTGTCTGTGAATCTTTCTAAGATTTGTGCATTAAACATTCATATTTTCATACACCATGGAAATGGTTAGTCTCTCGAGTTCACATGGATATAGTTGGTGAACAAGACATTGCATGCACATCTAGACATTATATAATAAAAACAAAAAAAACTCTTTCGATCAACTCAGTATACTCCGGTGTAAATATAATGAATAAAGTTAAGTTGAGCAGCTGCGCAAATCCTGCGATGAAATGTCATAGATCTTTTATTGGCTTCAATCTTGGCATTTTGTGTTGGCTTCATGGTTTTAGTTTTACTGTGTTACAAATAGGTGAAAAAATGGCAATCAAATTGGTTGGAAGATATACAAATCCCTTCAAAATTGGTTCAACATGGTTCCTTGGATGCCAAGTTATCATGAGTAAAGTTACATACAGAAATCAGCCTTCTTTTTCTTGATTGTGTCAGTGCAATATACATGTATATACAAGACGAAAGTACATTGAACTGTCCAGTTAACTAGAATGACTTAATTCCTGTAGTTGACTCAATTTAGATTGCACGAAAATTTTCCAAACATCTGCCCACGAAGCTTGTAGTTCTTGTTGAACCTGCATATAGAATTCAATTATGTACACTCACAAACTGGATATTTACAACAATAACAGATGCATTAATTGTTAAGGAAAAAATATGTTAAAACTTAAGAGCATGAGCAATGCACAAAACAAAAATATAGGTTAAGATCTAGTCAATAAGTAGAAAATATACTTAAACTGAAACATCTAAAAGGCTGCAAAAATCTTGGTCAATTGGGCAATGACATCGTTATTCCTCAATATAAACTCAAATTTGTAGACTAAACAAAAGCCGTGAGAGATCATTGTGGAGTACTCATAAGAACAAAAGTAACAAGTCATAAATAAACTCAATAAACTCAATAACCTCAAAACAAAATACATCTCCAAAAATAGGAAAGGCATTACAATCAGAGGAAGGAAAGAAAATGGAATTGCATTGACAAGGATTAGTGAATTTACAAGAAGATACCTGCTTGAACCTATCTCAGACTGATACATGGGGAGTTGATGCCCTAAGGATGCCCTTTATAGGCCTTACCTCTGTATCTTAATACCAATTTCCGTATATCCATAACTCATGCTGATATGACACTACAATGACTAACAAAAACAATTACCCTATTTTAAGATTGGAATTCACTCATAGTCATGACTAATTACTTATGAGCTTGATACTAACATAAATAATTATTGTTAAGACTACGAACAATTATTACATACTACTTCCTATCAAAAAGCCACGTAATAAGGGTGTTAAGAAGCTTCCTTCATGTTGACTACTCTTCATAATTATGGAACAAGTTACCAATCTCACCAAGCTTAAAATCCAATATGTTTCTCTAGATTGCACCATTGATTCAACCAAAAAATTATTGCACTCCTATAAATGTAGTATGGCAATTTGGGTTTCTGCCAAATCTACACAGATATTGAATTTAAGTTTTAACCAATGGGAAAAGAAACATGTGTACATCGTCATTAAGCAACATGCAAGTACTCAGGAAGGTCAATATACATATAACAGAAAAGGACAAATGAAAGACATAAAAGTTTAATGTGGGATAGTACTTGGCTTTATCCCTTAGAAACTCATGCCATCCGAGTGGAGAAGAACACAACAAGAATTAAAAACTTGTAGACGGCTTAACATTCTATCCACATCACTAGTGAACTAATGTCCTGTTTTTGCCATTTTGTATCCTTGTAAAAGTTTAATCTAAAAGTGGTGTCTTGCTATGGACAAATAAGGAATACTCATCTTTTTAAATTTTAACCACCTAAGATGAATAATATTTAATTTAAAATAAAAGAAAATACTTTAAATAATATTTTAATGGACGAATAGGAATACTCATCTTTTTAAAACCACCAGGGATAAATAATATTTAATTTAAAATAAAAGGAAATACTTTAAATGTCAAATTTCTGCAAAAAAGTGTCTTTACGTAACCAGGCTTAATCCCCTGTTTAATAAGCACCGAAAACAATGATTCCTTTATAAATAAAACAAAAGTTCAAATAAAATGACGAATTTTTTCTTAAGCTTTAGGCATTTGTGTGGTGTTCTCTATTTAATGAGAAATAAAACAGCTCTAGGCATTTTCTGTTTGAAGTGTTCTCTACCTAAGGACTATCACTCAGTGCAAGCTACAAAACAGATTTGAAAGGTCAAAGGTCTCAACGTCACATCAGTTTCATGCTTAAAAACAAATTTCAAAGGTCTTAAAAGGAGGAATCTACCATGGAGGATCATGCGAGTGAACCGGTAGTAGCGAGTATATTTCCGTTCACTTTTGTTCCTCTAATGTGAAAGAGAAGTGTCTTGTTATATTCAAATAAATATTTCATAAAACTAAACTTGAACTAAATATTTCATAAAACTAAACTTGAACTACTCGAACACAGGAAAATCATGATACCTTTACAGCTCAAAAAACTAACCTAGAAATGTGTGAGATTTAAAAGAACTGAAGCAAAATCTGCAAGATTTGCGCAAATGAAATGGATGAATTCTACAAGATGGAACTGGTAGGAATACTTGTTTCTATATATTTGGCTCAGAAATTTGAGAATATTTGGAAATAACGGGAAATTAAAATAATAGATGAATTTAACATAATCATTCTTATTCAATATGTTAAGCTTTCTGAATTCTAATGGTAAAAGTGCTAAGGAAGATGCCAGAGATAGACAGAAGAAATGAGAGTGAAAAATGGTTGCAGTACTCTGAAACATGTTGATCATACCTTTAAAGAGCTATTACTGTTCCCCCCAGAGCCAATTATTTCATGGAATGCTGCACACACCAATCACAATTTTGCAAGACCTTGAGAACTGAAAATATCATGTTTGATCAATACTCAAATATCAAGACTTGATTAAGAAAACAATGAAAAAGGCAATAAAATATCATACCTGATGATGGTTTTGGTTTCTACTTAACAGTGGGGGCAAGATTCTCTTTCTTTATAAGACCAAAAACTTCTCTTGAAGTTTCAACATCTGCTGGAGTTAAAAAATACTTCTTGCTCCTCCTGATTCAAATGTATAAGAGCAATAATTGCTTTTAGTAAAATCAGTCATGGAACTTAAATCGTGAAATTGCAACTTCGAAGAAACAATTTAGCTACATTGGAATGGAGAAATCTTTGTGACAATTCAGTCTTACAATTACTAATTATCGAGGCACAGAAAAGCTTAGGATGATGTTCAACTTCATACATTAAGGCATGAGAAGTTACTTACAGATTCCTCAAGCATTCGCTGACGCATGATTCTTTCTTCCAATTCTTCATCATCTGATGACTCATAAACATCATCCTCATCTACAGTTGGTTTCAAAAGTTGTGCTTCCATATTAGAGTCATCATCTTGAGAAACAAGGCTATGGTGTTCTAGGTTATCATCACATTCAACAATATGATATTCATCATGATCAAAAGCAACATCATCTTCCTCACTAAGAAGAGCTAGCTTCTTGGCCCCTTTTTGTCTACAACCACATCCCAACCTTAGCAAAATATCACCAGTTTCAGCAAAATCTTGTTCTTCAAGCCATTTCCGGTGAAGTTCATCCCGTCTCCATTGATCTACTGGCTGCTCTTCCTCAGCAGTTACCACTAAATCCTTTAAGTCTTTGTTTTCATCTTCCTCAGAGTTATCATCTTCATCATGCCTCACTAGAATATCCTCATCTTCATCTTTAGCTTCATCATCAACAAATGCCTATGTTTCAACTGGCTTGCTTGAGGAACGATCAAATTTTTTTTTGTCTTCATCTTCATCAAACAATCTACGAAGGAAAAGCATATAAATCAAGTTACATTTTTCCCCCGCAAAAAATGTGTGTTACAATTTTCAACATAATTTTAAAATTTCATGACCAGTATAAAGGCCCAAAAATGTCAAATTCACTCATATCCACCGTTAGAGAAAATCATACGCAAGTATGTTTGTGACAAGTTGCAACATTTATGAGGAACGCCCATGAAATATATTTATGAAGTGTCACTTGAGTTTGAGATTCTTCAAAATTTCATGACAGGTATAATTGCAGAAGTCAACTTTGCTTCAAGAAACTAGTAATGTGGCAATAACATTTAAACTTAATTCTAAATGTTTTAAAAATTTCATTGTGATTTAATTTTGATGGAATGTGTGGCAGATTCCCTTGGTCTTTTGCCTTTGTTGCTCTGCCATTCTCAACCATCTAAAAATTTGACAGGCAAAAATTGGAGCAGCGCTTCAATTGCGAAGTTCCAAAATAATCAAATAGGCCCTGAAGGGCATTGAAGGCTTCAAATTTGAAGCCTTCTTCCAACCCAGCTTACCATGGGCGTACTTGATGAGAACCTTACTGTTATTGTTTCCCATAACAACTGTAATGTTATATTTTGCATAGAGGGCTCGCCTTGTGTTTTGTATGCTTTTGATCTTCAGGACTCTCATCTATTTAATGGGTTCAGCAAGTATTCTAATTAACTCTGAAATCATTTGATGAGAATCATCCAGTTCTTGTTTCCCTCAACAGATGTAATGGTCTATTTAGCATAAAGGGCTGCACCTTTTGTGTTTAATGTCTATGATCTCCAGCACTCCCAGCTCTGTATTTGTTCGGCAAGTGTTGCTATAAAGTCTGAAATTCTTCTATGCCTTCTGTGCTGGATTGAAGTAGCTGTGGGAGCTTATTATATGTACTGTTGGGCAGAAGGCAGCATGAGTAGTAGACGTGTAGCTACTAATACTTATGTACACATGTGGAATTTAGGTATCACTGATATTGGCTTTGTTTTCCAGTACAATGTATTTTCTCTGCATTTTCAACCACAGATTGCTAGAGATTGTCTGGTAGTTTATTTGGAAAGGAAGTAAAATTTTAAAACTGCATTTCTTAGAAAGCATTAGCATTCAAGTGTTGTACATCAGATGTTATAATTAATAAGCTGGTTGATTTTTATCCAAATTCTGTAGAGCGACACACAACATAGAGACCAGTCTTTTCCCTGAATGCCTACACCAAGTATTATACTAGTATGGTGAACTAAGAAATAGAATTACTTGGGACCCCTATTACAGGGTTCTGTTTGCATTGATCTGCTTGTGTGTCTTTTAGTGTGTGTACAGGTCATTGTTTTTTGTCGATGATTTTGGAGGCTTCAACCTTCATGTGTTTTGAATATTGTGACAAGGTATCATTGTGGTGAGAAACAATTAACAAATTGCTTGCCTTTAATGTTATAGATTATATCAGCTAATCTTTTGGATTTATTTGCAGGAATTTGTGAATGCCACTGTGCCTCATTCAGCGTGAGAAACCTTTCCATATTCCTTTACAGTCAGCAAGTTCTTGCAGGTTGTAACTGTTCAGCAAGTTCTTTTCCCCAAACGCCCAGGCTTTAGTTTTATTTTTCCCACTTAAAGCTGGATTAATTTGCCTCATTATGAGTTGAGGTGCAGTTCAGCGCATGAATTTGTAGAAAACAAGTCGGCTAGAAAACAATCAGCTGTGGGAAAGTATTTTTGGTCTAAATGTTTCTGTTTTAAGCTAAATTCATGTTTTGTTAATGTGCATTACAGCCAGGCTCATTTGACCTTGCTGGTAACATCTTATATGAGGAGGGGATGTTGGGGATGTCATCTATGTTATTGATAAAGTCAAGCTCGCTTGTCGACGTATTTGGACCGCAACCTTCAGGATGACCATGCTCCTGAACATAGCACGCATAGTGGCAGCGAGATTCCTCATGGAAATCTCTGCATGCTCTGCAAAATGGTTTATACTGCTCAACCATGTTAACGGCCTCTAACTAATGGGGAGGCCTCTGCTCATGGTTGGGAGGCTTTCTTTGCCAAGTTGGCTTGGCAGGAAAGGTTCTAGGAGTGGACTGAGTTTGAGTTCTTTCCATTGTGATCACCCTATTTTGAATTTCTTTTAACTATGCTAAGTGTTTCTGCTCTGCCTCCTCCATATTTTTCTTCATCTCCCTTTTCATCTCAATCATTTGTTTTTCATAGGCATCATTCACAACTGATAAAGGATCCTTGTCTTTTGGTTCACTGATTTTCAATGGAGTTGAGGACCTTGAATAACCGTGGAGGTTAGATTCACCAGATGACTGCATGTTCAGATCAATCTTGATTGCCATCTCCCGAGCTTGGAGTAAGTTAGCAGGCTCCTTGTCTCTGATCTGGTACTGCATTTTGCCACTAAGTGCCTCAATGTAATAGACCAGGATGGTTGGTTTAGTTGGGGCATACTCAGTAGGAATAACTTTTGATAATTCTGTGAGCCTAGTATTGAACTCGTCTATTGTTTCCGTGTCCTTCTGCTTTATGTTGGTCAAGGACGCAAGTTGATGTCGAGGTTCTTTCTTTTCACCGAACTTGTTGGTGAAAGAAGTTTTGAAAGCTGCTAGACTATCAAAGGCATTGTCTAGTAAATTGTTCATCCACATTCACACACCATGTATGCCTCCAAAGCCTTAAAATTTATTATACGGTTGCAAAAGCAACAAGCATTACAGTAATTCACAAGAGGTTCTTTGCATAAAGATCCATCCTGATAGAGCTGAAAGAGCCTCTATTTATACAATGAAAGAGTGCTAAAACCCTAAAACCAAACCTCATAACCTAACCATCCTGGCCACCTAACAGAGAAGCCAAACCTAAATCGGAGAACCGAGAGTGAAGGGAGGCCTCCACCCAGGCAAGGCGCCCCCACTCCAACCCTTAACACTGAAATCAACCATCAGATGAAGCCAGACATGTGGAAGGCACAACCAAGAGAGAGAGGGGCGTGAGCTGTTGAAGGAGGCACTGTAATGTTGGTAAACCCACCTTTTAGGTCTGGAAGCAGCCTCTGCTAGGTTTGGGAAGCCTACTGATGGTGTAAGCTTCAGTCTTCACCTCGATCAAATCACCGGACCAATGAGTGCTCTCCATCTCATTCTTTAGCTGGAGATGACATGTTTGCTAACTGATAATAAATTAATTGCTCTCTTAATGATGACTGAAGCTGAGTTATGATAACTCCAATCATCATAAGTGCTCCATGAGATGTCATTTAGCTTTTTATTTTACTGAATTTGGATTAATTTGGAGAGTTTTAATTTTCTCCAAAATAATCATTTTTTAATAAAAATTCATTTTTTTACTCAAAACTGACTTTTTTGAGAAAAAAGGCATTGTGTGTCCGATTGTTGATCTGAAAGTTGGTTCTGACTGGTTGGGTGATCAAGAATGATTTTTGGCTTAAGGTTAGAGCCTTCAATCATTGAATTCGGAGTCCGGATGACCGACTTACCACGAACGGGTTTTTTCCATTTAATTTATGGAAAAATTAACCCAAAAAACTTAGGAAAAACAATTAAAAATTAAAAAATATTTTTTTCCCGGTTCGATAAAAGATTTTTTCGAAATTTTTTTATGTGTCCAGATGACTTAGGACATGACCATGATCTACCTAAATAATGTCTAGTAGGTTTATAACACTCAGTTGGGCTCTAATAACCCCCGAAGGCCCAGAATTCAACATCAGGCATTCCAGCTTTGGAGGAAGCGGGAGAAAACCTTGTCAATTATACTCGGCTGAAGGAAAAGCATAATTGTCAGGGGCAAAAAACTCCCTGGAATACCTTATTTGAGATTCTACGTCTCAGGAGACCGAACCACTCAAAATATACCCTACTAGCACATTTATTACAAACCCCACGGGGCCATGGTCAAAATTATTAAAATAAAAAAGTGGCTATCCAATATTGGCTAGACATGCAGACGGATCAACTGATACACTGGAATCAGAATTTGAACAAGTCTGTCAACCAGCGGCGCCTCAAGTAACCCAACTATGGTACAAAAAAGTTGGTAACATCTGGCTCCAACTGTGGGACAAGTACTTGCTTGATCTATTGATAAAAAAGAGTGCCTGAGAATCCAGGAATCTCCGATACTTGCATGTAAACAAAAGTGTCTCAGTACCATGTATACAATAAAAATATGCCATGATGAAATACCCGAAAATATTTTTTGCTTTTTTTTAAAATAAAGTACATGGAAATAAACTTTTTCTTTTTCAGCAGATATAAATGGAATATAATACCGATGCCAATATACAAAAGGAAAAAGCTTTTATACAACATTCTACAAAGTTATGATATATAACATATGGTACAGAAATAAAGTATATAAAATACAACAAGGATGGGTTTAGAAAAGCCCTGGGACGACCCCTTGGTCATCTTGGAGGTTGTTTCGATAGAAGGGCTTCAAGTGTTGGCTATTCATGGGCAGGTTTAAAATTTCTCCGTCCATAGTGTTAAGGAAAAAAGAATTGGTGCCAGCAGTGTCGCGGATGATAAACGAGCCTTTCCAAAGGCTGTCAAATTTTCCATGCTTTCCAAGCTTCTCCCTTCTCTTATCCAACAAGAGAACAATATCTCTGATTTGGAAAGCTCTCAGCCTGGCTGACTTATCAAAAGTGCCCTTCATACTTTCCTGATGTCTGAGTGACTGATCAAGGGCAGCTCTTCGAGATTCATCCAATTCTATAATCTAAATAATTCTCTGCTCCATTTCTGCTTGTTCTGTGCCATACTCACTTAACATCCAGAAGATCAGAATCTACATGCTGACCGGGAGGATGGCTGTGAGTCCATACACCAGCTCAAAAGGTGACTTAGCAGTTGAGTTCTTCTTAGTGATTCTGTCCGCCCACACAGCATACTTAATTTTACTATCCCATGATCTCTTCTTATCCCCCACAGTCTTCTTGAGGATTGACATTAAATTTTTATTGGTGGATTCAGCAAGTCCATTGCCCTGTGGGTAATAATCAGATGACTGGGATAGGATAATGCCATACCTAAAAACATATGTCATTTACTGCTTCTGAACTAAAGGCTTTGGCATTGTTGGTTGTTATCTTAAGGGGAGTTCCAAATATGGTGATGATTCTTACCTCGATGAAGTCAATAACAACCTTCTCGGTGGCGGTTTTAGTGGGTATAGCCTCTACCCACTTGGTGAAGTAATCGGTTGCTGTGAGAATCCAACAAAAACCATTGTTGGAGTTATCCTTGAATTTTCCAATAAAATCAAGCCCCCGTTGCTGAAAAGGGGCAAGGACAACAACCGCAGTAAGGGGAAGAGCCGCCAACTTCTGCTTCCTAGTAAACAACTGGCACTCCTGGCAACACCTGACATGCTTGTGAGCATCCGAAAAAATGATTGGCCAGTAATATCTAGCTCTCAGAATTTTGTGGGCAGTTGTATTTGCTGCATAATGGCCTCCACAAAATCCTGAGTGAAACTCTGCTAAAATTTTCTTAGAATCCTGCTCGTTGATGCACCTAAGTATAATACCATCTGGGTTCCTCCAACCCAGACCCTCTTGGGTGAGGCAATACCTAGTTGTCTTAAGTCTCAAAGCCCTACGCTTGTGTTCTTTGAGGTGATCAGGGCAAGCGAGATGGAGAAGAAAGAAAATGATGTCTGAATACCAATGGTTGTCAAGGTTTTGAAGGGCAGGAGTCATGGTAGGCTGAGGGATGTCATTTTCTGCAATCATCTCAATGGCTTCTTCGTTCTTCTGAGTAAGCATTCTTGCCAGGCCTTGTCCCTTGATCAACTTAGTGGGCTTTATTTCTAGGTCATACTCCTAGATATTGGACACCCATGTTCCCCTTATTCCTAAACAATCCTTTTGAGAAAAGATATCCTTAACCGCAGTGTGGGGAATATATTCGATAACCTTGAAATACCTGATATAAGTCCTGATGTGTTTTAATGATTTGACTAAGGCATAAGCTTGCTTCTCCATGATGGTATACTTTAGCTCGGAATTCTGCAAGGCTCTACTCATGAATGCTATAGGTTGCTCAAACCCGTCAATGTTCTTTTGGAGCAACACACCTACAATAGTGTCTTCAGAAGCGAATGAAAAGATCATAAAATCTTTCGCGTAATCAGGGTTGACTAACACCGAAGACCTGGTAATGGCATTCTTTATCGACTCAAAGGCTTTCCTTCCTTCAATGGTCCACATAAACTTGGCATTTTTCTTGAGTAGGGCCTGCATAGGTTTCATTGATTTGGCCAAGTTTGGAATGAATCTTCTGATGAAATTGATATGACCATTGAAGGACTGAAGGGCTTTAACATTCTTAGGGAGAGGAATCTTTTTTATGGCCTCTACTCTTTCAGGATCAATTTTGACACCATCTTTATTGATGATATGTCCTAAGAGTTTTCGCTCTTCTATGCCCAGCATCGACTTAGCCGGATTCAAAGAAATGCCATACTTCCTACACCGCTCGAAAATCTGCCTGAGATGACCAACATGGCTGGATCTTTCCTTCGAAAAAACAGTGATATCATCTTGGTAGATCTCAATGATTTTGCCAATCAACTCCTTGAAAGCATAATCCATGGCC
>LPNX010786271.1:170915-239964 GCA_001517045.1 Pseudotsuga menziesii
TTTTGGAAAGTAGCTCCTGCGTTTAAAAGGCCAAAGGGCATTCTCGGATATTCAAAGGTACCCCAAGGAGTTGTGAAGGTGGTCTTATGCATATCCTCCTCTTGAATGACTACCTGGTTATAGCTTGAAAAACCATCCAGCATCGACATCATGCTCGATCCAATGACCCGTTGGAGGAGGGTCTCCATGTTGGGGAGGGGGTAATTGTCCTTCTGACATGCTATGTTTAGATTTCTGAAATCTATACATATTCTTATGCTGTCGTTCTTCTTTCTAACTACGACTAAGTTAGAGCACCACGTTGAATGCCTCGTAGGAGCTATTATTCCTTCCGCTAGCATTTTTTCTAACTCCTTTTTAATGATCGGTGCTAACTTAGGATTTATTTGCCTAAGTTTTTGTCTGAAAGGCTTGCCTTTTTGACATTCTGGCTTTAGGGGAATAGTATGTTGAAATACATCTTCCCGATAAGCTTTGAGCTCGTCGTAAGTAAAGGCAAATACATCCCTATACTCCTTGACCAAATTTATAAGGCTATTCCTTTCTTTTTCAGAAGTACCTTTTCCAATTTTTATAATTTTAGGTTCTGTTTTTGTTCCAATCTTGACTTCAATGTAATCTCCTGGTTTCATCTGCTCAACATTGCTTTTTCTTCTGTCCTGTCTGTCAAAGATGTTTTCTAAGGCAACTAGACCACGTGGGACAGGATTGTTAAACTGGTCACCTTCTCCATAATACTCTTTGTTTTCTTCCTGATCATTAGCTTTAAAGTTAAGGAATTCATCGACATTATGAATGAATCTCAAAATCTGTTCATCGTCTTTGAAGACCTGCCAATGTTCAACATTGTCAGGAACAGAAGGTCTGAAGTTAATCTCTAAAGGACAATTCCCCTCTAACATCTCATCTGATGGCTTAAGAGTTGACGCTGAAATTGCAAGTCTATCGGAGGCACTATTCTAATCTCTAGGGACTGCTTCTATGTTAAGGGCATTAAAGAATTCCATTGTATCCTAGATTGCATTTCTACATTTTTTAAGTCTTTGACACTTACATGCAAACTAACCCTTTAACTTGTTGGACGATTAAATCAGAGTCCCCTTTAATATCAAGCAACTTAATCCTCGTGTCCTTGGCAATCTCAATGCCCAGTATAAGTGCCTCATACTCTGCCACATTGTTAGTTGGTTCGAACTCCAATCTGAAGGAAAAATTGAAAACCTTACCCTTTGGTGAAACAATGACAACACCAGCCCCCTTGCCCGTTTTAGAATAAGCACCGTCAAAATTCATTCTCCACAACTCACTAAGTTTTTCGGTCTTCATCTCTTATTGGATGGGTTCCAAGAAGGTGGAGTTGATTTGATAGGAGCCATTCTCATCAGTGTGGTAAGCATACTCATTTAATGGTCTTTGAGGGTTTTCAACATGGTGCCTTTTTTCCTTTTTAGAATACAACTTAACAAGTGAAAACTCTGACGCTGGAACGGTAGCATAGGTCCAATCCATCTGGATTGATCCTCCCAAAGTGGCACCCCATTTCCTAGAAAGCAACATACCCCATTTGTCTGGAACATCAATAACCAGGATGTCCATTGTGATCTGGATATCCGGATACTTGGCCAATCTGACTAGTTGGTTTTCAATCATCCCTTCAACCTTGACCGGTCTAGAGTCCATGGCACATACATTCTGGTATGGCCTCGTGGTTCTTAGGTCAAGCTGTTGCATGAATTTTTTGGTCATTATGTTGGAACTAGATCCTGAGTCTATTACATACAATTGTGTAAAAGAAGATCACCCATCATCAATGATACGTAGAAAGAGGGATGATCTTCTTTTCTTGGGTCCCTAGTATGTAGAACTATAGGTGGATCAGCCAAGACATTATTCGAAGTCCGCTCCACGGTATCCAAAAAAGTGACTTTTTTAGGGGTAATAGGCTTTAAAGGACTTGAAGAACTTTCTTCAGCTTGAGGATCAACATTACTCTGCGGCTCTAGGATTTTCAAAAGTCTCTCTCTTTGGCCATGGATTTTGCATAATTCAAGGACTGGAACAGGGACTTTTGTATTCGCTAACCAATTACCTAAATCAAAACTTAAATCAACATTTTCTTTTGTTTCAACTTCTTTGGGAGGATTAGGAGCTATTACCTTAGGAATATTCTGTGAAGAAGGCCCCTTTCTTTGATAAGTTATCCCTTTGAAGTTCTGGGTATTATTGATCTGCTCGGCTGAAGGCATCTCTCCATAGTACTGAGTCAGGTTGTCAAATTTCTTTTCATAACAATTGGCATGTGGCCAATTTCCTATGGGGATGTTGGGGATGTCATCTATGTTATTGATAAAGTCAGGCTTGCTTGTCGATGTATTCAGACCGCAACCTTCAAGATGACCATGCTCCTTAACATAGCACGCATAGTGGCAGCCAGATTCGTCATGGAAATCTCTGCATGCTATGCAAAATGGTTTATACTGCTCAACCATGTTAGCGGCCTCTAGCTGATGGGGAGGCCTCTGCTCATGGTTGGGAGGCTTTCTTTGCCAAGTTGGCTTGGCAAAAAAGGTTCTAGGAGTGGACTGAGTTTGAGTTCTTTCCATTGTGATCACCCTATTTTGAATTTCTTTTAAATGTGCTAAGTGTTTCTGCTCTGCCTCCTCCATATTTTTCTTCATCTCCCTCTTCATCTCAATCATTTGTTTTTCATAGGCATCCTTCATAGCTGATAAAGGATCATTGTCTTTTGGTTCACTGATTTTCAACGAAGTTGAAGACCTTGAATAACCGTGGAGGTTAGATTCACCAGATGACTGCACGTTCAGATCAATATTGTTTGCCATCTCCTCAGCCTGGAGCAAGTTAGCAGACTCCTTGTCTCTGATCTGGTACTGCATTTTGCCACTAAGTGCCTCAATGTAATAGAACAGGATGGTTGTTTTAGTTGGGGCATACTCAGTAGGAATAGCTTTCGATAATTCTGTGAACCTAGTATTGAACTTGTCCATTGTTTCTGTGTCCTTCTTCTTTATGTTAGTCAAGGACGCAAGTTGATGTCGAGGTTCTTTCTTTTCACTGAACTTGTTGGTGAAAGAAGTTTTGAAAACTGCTAGACTATCAAAGGCATTGTCTGGTAAATTGCTATACCAATCGCCGGCCTTTCCATCCAGAGATAGAGCAAATAACTTCATATACATGTCATCATGTTGGTTGACCGGATCATTGACATAAGCATTGATACACTTAGAAAAGTTCATGAGGTGCATGGCGGAGGTAATGGCATCAGTGCCTGTATACATCGGGAGCTTCTTGACAACTTTGTCTGGAAGACGGTGGGGTTGACCTGCTATCTGAGAAAAGTCAAACAATGGTATTAGTGTTTTTAGGAAATAAAATGTGGATGTCTGAAATAGACTCAGATCCAAGTTCTGCAAGGATCCTGCGAGAAGATAGTTTGTTTAATCTCCTCTAAAGACCTTTTCGGGGTAGGGATGAAATCGACCAAACCTACAAAGTTTCTTCTAGTAGAATACCTTGAGGTGTTAACTAACAGTGGAGTCGCCAGGTGGACTTAAGTCTAATTTCGGAGAGTGATTAGAATAAAAATCTACCAAAGAGGGAAAAAAGGTAAAAACTAAAAGAAACAAAGGTCGTCTAGGAACAAAAATATTTGTCCCCGGCAACGGCGCCAAAAGATGTTGTCCGTCGATTGCACACCAGCAGCAAAAATCTTCCGAAAGCAATCTCCTCACTTGAAAAAGTGGAAGAGGTGTGACCTTGGGGGCAAGAACAGAGCTAGGTACTGTCACCTACTCCTAGCTCCTCCGTTTAGGCTAACTCCTAAGGAAGCCAAGGGGGGTAGTCCCTAACAAAGAGTTTTCTATGGCTCAATGTTTAAGTTAAGTTTTAAGATGCTTTGGATGCGGATGGGTGTTGTTTAGGAGTTACGTGTGATTAAAAACGATTACGTTTATGAATGTGACACGTAAATCAGAGCAATCCACGTTGCTAGCACGAGACTAAAAGATAAGCAAATATTCCAGACTTGTAACTTAAGCATTCAGATATAATCAGCAAAAATAGACCATAGACAGTTGATCAAGATAGAAGATTACTCAATTATAACGAAGGACTAGTGCCTTATGGAGTCAAATAAATGCTTGAAATAAAGTCTAGGAATTAAGCTAGTGAATATTAGGTTTTACAAGTGCTCTTGGTAGATTTTAAGAATTTTAAAAAAAGCTCTTGATTAGGGTGTCAACGAAGGTTTGTCAAAGCCAGGAGACTCTTCTAAGTTTCCTCCGTTTAAGACATGTCGGGCCCGCCCAATATCCCAGGCTGATATTGTCAAATGACCAGCTAGCCGGGAATCTAAGACACCGGGAGGTTCCGGCGCCTAGAATAGGAAGTACTTTGGAAGGATCCCTACAACGCCGGTGCATTGGTTAAGGATGTTTAAGGGTTATTAAATTACTCTTGTAGGGTTTAAAGATCCAATGCCGTTTCTGGGTATTCTGATCTAGGATCGGTCAGAGCATACTCCGGCAATGAGGGAATGGAATTAATTAATTAAAGGGGTATGCGTGTTGAAGATTTTATTAAAACAATTAATTAGACTCTCCGACAGAAAGCGCTCTTGACCCCGTCTTATGACAATGGTTCAAGAGACTTAGCTAATCTATATGCAGCTGATGCAGGGATTGTGCAAACCTAGAATGCTCTCCAATAGAGAGTGCTCTTGACTTTTGTTTTTGCAAGTTCAAGAGTCTTAAATAATTAATTGATTAAACAAGCACAACAATTAAGATGAAAGTGGTTGATTAAACTCTCCGACAGAGAGCACTCTTGATCCACCTTACGGTGAGATTCAAGAGATTTTGGTTCTTTTTATGATTTGACAATTATATAACAAGATACCAAAATGCAATAATAAATCTAGCAATTAGTGTTTATGCTAAGGAACAATTAGCAATTAGCAAAAAATGGAAACTAAGACTAAGCAAAGAACTAAACTAATTGCTTAAAAGAAACTACACTAAAAAATCATGAAAAATGACACAACACCCTTCCCCCAAATAGGGGAAGTATAAAAGAAAGGAGACCTGCTCCCAATAGCCATTTTTATTAGTTTTTTACAATGATGATGTGTTCTTTGCTTCTTGGAAGAACAGGTAAAGAAGGGGATTGAGAGAAGAGGGAGAGTCTTTTTGTTCTTTTGCACTCCTTGCTTGCTTCTGGCCTTTGGGCTCTTCTTCACGTGCCTGAAACTAAGAGCTCTAGACATACACTTGTAATAGAATTAATTGATAAAAAATAACTTGAAAATAAATCTACAAACTAGATAAAAACAACTACTCAAACTTACCGAAAAGAAGGGAGAGAAGAGCAAAAAGAAAGGCAATTCAAGAGAGGGGGAAAAGGAGTGAAAAGAGGACAAAAGGCAAGTCAAAGAAGGCTGGAAACTAAGGGAGAAAGAGGGCTGCAAATCAGAGAAATAAGGCTGCAAATGAAGGTGAAAAAGGCTGAAAATACAGCCCAAAAGATGGCCCAAAAAGAGGATGGAAAGGGGCTGCAAAAAGTGGAAAAAGGAGGCAAAAGAGGGCTATCCAAAAGGGTAAAAAGTGGGGAAAAATGGACAGTGAACTAAGAGAAGGAATGGATGCAAAAAGAAGGCCTAAAAGGCTGCAAAAAGTAAACAGGGCAGCCAACTGGGGCAAAGGCTAAGTGAATGAATGTTCACTTTAGCCAAAACGCCCTAATCCCAAGGAAATAAAGATTTTATAAAAATTTGAGAGATGAATAATATGAAAGAAACACTCAAACCTGTGGTACTTTGATGGCGTTTGGATTCTTTTGGATCTTGAAAATTTGGAAGTTTCCTTGGCTTCGAGAGGAGAGGATGCACCTGAGCTCAAACTCCTTCTCGCTTCAATGAGATGACCTACACAATTTCAACTCTATACTTGCAAACAATGGATTAGATCATGCATGTTTGGTAAATAAAAATATAAAGAGCATGTCATATAACTGAATAATCGATGCTACTTTAATTCATAGAAACAAAACCATAAAAGATCAAATTGTAGCATCAAATGATCAATCTTACGTGCTTATAGAAGCCTTATAAAGCATGAGCTATTATCCAATCCTAAGCAATAAAAGACAAATTGAAACATTTCATCTCATTCGCCAATTGTTCATCCACATTCACACACCATGTATGCCTCCAAAGCCTTAAAATTTATTATATGGTTGCAAAATCAACAAGCATTACAGTAATTCACCAGAGGTTCTTTGCATAAAGATCCATCCTGATAGAGCTGAAAGAGCCTCTATTTATACAATGAGAGAGTGCTAAAACCCTAAAACCAAACCTCATAACCTAACCAGCCTGGCCACCTAACAGAGAAGCCAGACCTAAATCGGAGAATTGGGAGTGAGGGGAGGCCTCCACCCAGGCAAGGCGCCCCCACTCCAACCCTTAACACTAAAATCAACCATCAGATAAAGCCACACGTGTGGAAGGCGCAACTAGGAGAGAGAGGGGAGTGAGATGTTGAAGGAGGCACTGTAATGTTGGTAAACCCACCTTTTAGGTCTGGAAGCAGCCTCTGCTAGGTTTGGGAAGCCTACTGATGGTGTAAGCTTCAATCTTCACCTCAATCATATCACCAAACCAATGAGTGCTCTCCATCTCATTCTTTAGCTGGAGATGACATGTCTGCTAACTGATAATAAATTAATTGCTCTCTTAATGATGACTGAAGCTGAGTTATGATAACTCCAATCATCATAAGTGCTCCATGAGATGTCATTTAGCCTTTTATTTTACTGAATTTGGATTAATTTGGAGAGTTTTAATTTTCTCCAAAATAATCATTTTTTAATAAAAATTCATTTTTTTACTCAAAACTGACTTTTTTGAGAAAAAAGGCATTGTGTCTGATTATTGATCTGAAAGTTGGTTCTGACTGGTTGGGTGATCAAGAATGATTTTTGGCTTAAGGTTAGAGCCTTCAATCACTGAATTCGGAGTCTAGCTGACCAACTTACCACAAACGGGTTTTTTCCATTTAATTTATGGAAAAATTAACCCAAAAAACTTAGGAAAAGTAATTAAAAATTTAAAAATTAGAAAATAATTTTTTCCCCATTCGAAAAAGATTTTTTCAAATTTTTTTATGTGTCCAGATGACTTAGGACATGACCATGATCTACCTAAATAATGTCTAGTAGGTTTATAACACTCGGTTGGGTTTTAATAACCCCCCAAGGCCCAGAATTCAACATTGGGCATTCCAGCTTTGGAGGAAGCGGGAGAAAACCTCGTCAATTATACTCGGCTGAAGGCAAAACATAATTGTCAGTGGCAAAAAACTCCCTGGAATACCTTATTTGAGATTCTACGTCTCAGGAGACCGAACCACTCAAAAGATACCCTACTAGCACATTTATTACAAACCCCGCGGGGCCATGGTCAAAATTATTAAAATAAAAAAGTGGCTAGCCAATATTGGCTAGATATGCAGACGGATCAACTGATACACTGGAATTAGACTTTGAACAAGTCTGTCAGCCGGCGGCTCCTCAGGCAACCCAACTTATTTTAATTAAATTATTTAAGGAGGCACCTTAGTGTTATAGCTCGTTGGAACCAGGATGAAAAGCTTTAAATGTTGGGATGATGAAAAGTGGCTTCTAGTACCCAAAAATGTTTTGAAATCAAATAAATCATTTTTGGAGTTAAAAGGGTGTTAAAAAGTGACTTTTGGGAAAAATAATAAAAGTTGGTAACACCCTCAACCCTAACAATAACTTGTCAATTCACCATTTATGAATGCAAAATTTAGGCCAATGGACTATATTCCTATAATATATTTATCTCATTGCAAAATGGCTACAATTTCTTCCCCAGCAGCTCTGACAACTTTATTGGCTTCTTGTGGCTTTTAACAAAATAATAATGAATACAACCATGTCCATCCTTCAATAAAAATTAACAGTAAAAGCACAAACTACATGTGCTAGTGCCCTCAATGGGTAGTTTGTCATTTTGTGCCATTTTTCCGTTTAAACTACAGGGTCAACTTGAACTTGGAAATATTTGGGAAAAAAGTCTAATAATGTTTCATCAAGATTTAATTAGCATATATTTATTGAGACATGGACTCAGTTTTGAATTTTTTTGTGTAGGAGACACGGACTCAGTTTTGAATTTTTTTGTGTAGAAAACCAAGAGGACATCAAAAGTAGAAGTTGGAACCGGAAATGCAGATATAACCAATGAGTGGCTACAGGTATGTATCTTTCTCTTAATGTGAGACAAAAGATAGATATAATCATTAGACAACTTGTCCCAATTTTTCTGGAATTGATACTCAGGCTCTGTAAAAGTTTTCACCTTTTTACTATCATTCCTTTTGCTTTTACAGGGAACTACATTTATGCAAAATCTTTCAAATGGCCAATCTCGATCAACCAAGTCAAAGAAAAAGAAATAAATTATAAATAGTCTGGACTCTGATTGTTGTTTCCTTAAGGAAATTATGGCAGAGTTACTTATTGGCTGCAATAGTAAATATGGGCAGTTTTGGAGTCCACATCTAATGCAGAGAATTGAGCTGAGTTATAGATTTAGAGTCAGGTTACTTGTGGATTCATGACTCACTGCCCTTTTCATTGTTCCATTGCAAATTTAAAAGCCACAAGAATTTTAGGTTTCTTACTTAACTCTGTAACCCCATAATCATGGATGCTAGAACTGTGAAACTCTGTAATGCCAGAGTCAAACATCATATGTTCATAACTCTTTAAAAAATATATATATTTCATAAATGGATTTGGAGACAATTTTAGTTACCATAATTAGGGAAGACGACATATCTGAAATTTATGTATTTAACAGAGACCAGGGCATCTCTAGACATAATCTAACTGCCTAAAAGAAGGGTTTTGTGAACAAAAAAGTTGATGACTTATTAGGTTGTTTTTTCATGGCATAGAGATAGAACAAGAGTATCAAGGTCCAATCTAGAATTTTTGCTTCCAATTATCCCTATTTTGAATCGAATTTATATAATTAGTCCTTCAATATTGTAATAAAATTTCTATTTTTCCAACCCAAAAGAAAAATAACTAGGTTAAAGAAGTATTTTTGAAGAAAAAAATTGTAAAGCATCATCATGGCAATAACCAAGCTTCAAAATAATTCTACTATAAAGGAAGGAAGCTTTAAAATAATTCTACCACAAGAAAGGAAGCTTTAAAATAATTCTACTATAAAGGAAGTAGTCAGCATACTGCAATGGAGTCAGCTTCTATTTCCTCGGATCGAGAATGTCCTTTGAATCAACCTCCTGCATTGCTCAAATGAGCAAAGTCAACTTGCTTACTATCATTTACAATATGCAATAAAGTAGGCATGGCATTGTAGTAAGTGCATTGGTATTCCTCCTCACTGAGTGAGTCCATTGTTCTTCCTCGTGCGCGCTTCAGGGGAACCCTAATAAGCTTTCGCCTTAGGTGTACCCACCCGGTTAGTAAGATTCCCGGGCCCGGTTCAGAACTTAACGTTGAGCGGAAGATCGCTTGCAATTTTCCACCTAACCACGAGGATACTCCCCTTTTCGACCCGCATCAGGCATTTAATCACCGCGTAAAGCTGCTAATGGACATGGAGAGGCTGGATATAACCACTTGCTGCTGGGTAGGCCCAACAAACAATAAGTTGAAAACAATGAAATTTAGTCATATTTGAATAAATCAGGAGCTTGTTCCCCAAATTTACATTAATCACCGTCAACATTGAATGACAGTGAGGCATTAACCATTTGCTTCTACCAAAAACCCTCACTGCCAAGCACATCGAGCAATCAACAATAAAAACAAAGCGATCTAGTTCGATTATTGTCAGCTACATTTTTTCAAATAGTTCCAAGGCTTCTCCATGCGTCCAAGGATTCCATAGACCGCTCATATATTTGATCACAGACTCAAGGCTCTGTTGGCTAGATTTTGTGATTGGAAAAATTTCCCTCTTTTTGTTTATTTCTTATTTTGTAATGGAACATGTTTTTTTCTTTATATATTTCAGATATTTGTTGAAATTTCATATAAAGTTTTAAGGAAGCATTTAAACTTGAAAATACTTTTTGCTTGGATTACATAGACCTTATTTGATATTCTTATAGAAAAAAGAGACAAAAATTGGTGAGATTTCTGTTCATTTTCCTCTGAATTTCAAGCCAAAAGATACATTCCACCACAAACAAATATGTGTTTCATAATAATTTTGCATTAGTCAAATTGCATTTTAAATTTAGCTGACATTTTGCATTAGATACAATCTATCTATGATACAAAAATACAAGTGAATAGTAAAATCCCTTAACTTTAAATTCTTTCACAAATTTTTATATTTCCTCTATTTTCATTTTCTGCAAGGTTCTGATGTCAAATTTGAAAATTGTTAAATTGTCATTTGATACCTAAGTTACATGGCAACTGACATTGATCCACAGAGTTTATATAAAACTAGGATCATGATACAAGGAAACTATAATATATTTATTTATATTTTTCCAAATAAGAACCATTCATTAAAAACATTAAAAAATCAGATCTCCAAATATATTTTGCTCCTTGCTCTCTCAAAATCTGAAATGTTGACTACTATGAAAAAGCTAAGAATTATGTGTCATAGAGTTGGATAAAGAGCTATTTTATAGTCCAAAGTAAAATAGTCCAAAGTTAGGCTTTGGGGCCCCAAGTGGATCCAATATACAGGATTTGGATTGGGATCCATAGAAATGCAGTTCTTAGACCCTCTCGGTAGGTAAATTTTGTAACATAGTTTGACACATGTTTTCCTTCAAATAATATTAAATGAATTACATATTCATAGTTACCTATGCACTGAGTGTTGTGGACTGTTAGAATTTTTCATACAAAGGGTAAAATATTTGCAGCCTACAAGTATGTCTTTTTGGACATATCAATCCTTAATAAGAAACCAAACAATTCAGAGACACTTGAGTGTATAAAGGAATCATATTATGCACCAAGAAATAAATGCCCACTTATATATTGACAAGGATAGATGTTCTTTGAAGTAGAGTGCAACCATACAAATCAAACTAATTTCAAATTTATACAATCTGCAAAGCTAAGAGATCTTGAAAATGGATTCCGCGACATTATCCTTGAGATGATATTAAGCAAGGATATGGTTGGTGTGGAAAGAAAGGTAATGGATTGTGTTAGGGAATATAGAGGCAAAGAATGAGAAAATATTATGAACATTAATGGAATTACAAATGACAAGATAAAATTGTCCCTTGATACATCTTCCACCTGCATTTTTAGTGCATGGATTATGGAAGTCAACAATTTCTCTCTTACCCCTAACGATATCAAATTTCATAGATTGAAGGAACATAGTTTGGATCCATCTTATCATGGGGAGAAAGAATATTCTGATCCCGTGGCTAATGGGAAATTGAGAATAGAGTAGAACACAATCAAAGAAAATTTCAACATTATTGTTAATCCAGGCATAAACATAATGAGATTTTATGAGACGGTGTCGTTTCACTAGAAAATAACAGAGTATTTATCCATACACTAGGGTTCCATTCTTGGTGTGGCCTACCCACCCAAATTGAATAGGCTTCATAGGGTTATTTTTGTGAAATATATAACCCTAAGACCATATTCCTTAACCATGAGAAATTCAGTCATGTGGGAATAGGAAACCTAGAAAGTTGATAGTTGATACTAGGATTTTCTTGAAAAGGTCCATTCCATATCTCTGGGTAAGGTAAATTAGTATCAAAGTAGAAATTAGGAACTATGTTTAATTATTGAAACTCTCAACATTTTGATCCTTACTTTGGGATCATCCTCAGGAAATCAGAGAAGCCGAAGCATGATCTCAAGCAAGGTAAATTAGGTTAAAGACTTATATTTAAAATAAACCCCTATTTAAAATGGATTCTTCTTCCTTTCTAAGGAAACCCTAGATCAGACAATATTCTCCAAATATTGTGAGTTGTTCTACCACTTCAATGGCTTTTGACCTCATCTTATAGACCTTCATAACTAAATATCACATGTTTGGAAAATCCTCCTTTATGAGGAATCTCAAATATCCTCATTCTCATGTGATATTTATAGTGGAATTAGAATCCAAGTACATATACATTATCCTTCATTGTGGGCCTTGATTTATGGGACATACAAGCTTATTGTGATTGGCTTACCATCTAGCTATTCAAGTGAATATTACATGGGATCATCCATTGGCAAGTTAAACATGGAGCTTCTTTGTGAACTAGGATAGGTAATTGACAAGAGTTCCATGTTGCAAAAATTTGTTTGAAACTACAAATATCAGTTATGTTGGTATTCTTTGATTTTAGAAATACTACAATGTTACAATAAACTTCATGCTAGTTATAATGAAGATGCGTTTCTTGTATGGGAGCATGAGAGTATGGGAAGTTGGGTCCTTACACAAAATGAGCTAGATTTGTACTTGTAAGGAATGAATTCCTAAGTAGAGCATTTTTTTGAAAACTTGGAACCCTCACCAAAATTATAGTTAGCAAAGGGATCCCGTGTTGAAGTTGTAGCCTGGTCATGAAGAGCTTATTTTCCCTATGTTACATTGACAGTGGAGTGGTCAAGCTAGTGTGAGATTAGTAGTGAAGGATTGGTCAAAATCTTGGGTAAGTGTTGGTAACTAGGTCTTCATAAAATTTGCACCAAAATGGCTAGTGGCGAGGCATTATTTCATTTCCCTTGTAAGTTAACTTACTATATTGGACATGTAGCAAAATTTTGAGGAATTGTTTGTGATCAAATAGAGAAATATAATGAATAATTTTCTCCCTTGTCACCACATATCCGAACATGATAGTGGTGTCCACAATTGATGGCTATGGCCAAAGGATAATCTCTCTTTGGTAATGAATTAAGATGTTTAACTTTTGTGGAAGATAAGTTTTATTACAATTTCTGTGTATGTTTAGATTTAATGAATAATGCCCTTTACTAGTATGAAAAGTAGATATTTCAAAATAATGTTCTTGTATCTTAGTTGGTCAATGAGCAAGATTAACTGAGATAAAGGTATGGGACAACATAAATTTGACAATAAACATAAGCACTTTTTCCAGGATCTAAAAGGTTATCTAAATTAAATCAAATGAAAAGAAAAGATGTCAAGTTTCTTTGGGGTATCGATATCTCGTAAGATAAAAAAAAGGGTGTCAAAAATCCATGTGAACCATCCATGATTTTCTTCTTAGACTATGTTCCATTCTCAAATGTTAATGTCCAACGTACCAAATTTGGCAAGGTTAACATGTTGCGCAAATGGTGTAATTGAAATTGTGACATTTTATTTCAAAGGAATACTTTAGCCATAGGACACTCCTACATCCCATGACCCGAGCTTTTCCATAGTGCACATCAAAGATATTAGATAAACTTTATCAAAGTCTGTCACCTGGCTTCACAGTAGGTATAATGAAAAATAATACTCAAATATGTCAGTTCAAGGGTGTTTCACATAATAAACGAAACTGCTTTAAACTTTAATGGAAATTTGACAAGCCTCAAAAGAATCGTCGAAAATTGAACCAATTATTTTGAATCTTTAATGAAAAATCCACCAATGCCATAAAAATTGAGAAACTAACTGCTTTTTTCCTTGAGAGATTTATGCTTATAAGGCAAAAGATATAAAAAAAAATGTTTCAATTCTTCAAAGTAACACTATGAGAATTATTGAAATGCTTGTTGCTTCATTCCATTTTAAACCAAGACCAAAACGTCCTTAAGAGGACAAATAAAGTTATCTTTTGTGTTAAGATTGATATCCACTTCTTGTGCCTTCGATGTTCTTGGTAAAAATGAGGGTATGGATGGGGGGGTGTCCAAAACAACCTTGTAGAGTGGCATTTTGGTAGCACCATGCTAGGTGGTATTGTACTACCTTTATGCAAGGGGGGTGTAGCAGGGGTGGGGGGGAACTACTAAACCCAATGGCCATATCAGTCAATGTAAAACCGAATGGCTAACCATATTTTTATGGTCAACACCTCTCAACCTCTATTACTTGTTTTAACTCCAATATCTCAAGTCATGTAGTATACATAAGCACTATGACATGCATCATCATCATCATCATCAATTCCATATAATACATCAACATCACTCCAATATCTCAAGTCCCGTAGTATACATAAGCACTATGACATGCATCATCATCATCATCATCAATTCCATATGGTACATCAACATCATCTTGATCATCATCCTCATTATCATCATCATCGTCAGCATCAAGTACATCATCAAAAAAATCATCATCATCATTGTCATTATGGTCACGCATATACCATTAGTGTTCTTAATCACTCATCGACATTAGAATTCATGTCATGTAATTGTTAAGGTCATTTATATGTCGTTACAGTCATTATGATGATAATAGGGTTGTTTAGGTGTTGTTACAGACACTTAGGTGCCATTAGAATCAATTAGGATCCAAAAGTGATGCCACATGCATAATCATCGTTGACATCCACATCGTCATCATCATCATACAATAAATAAACATCATTGGCATCGTCGTAGTCATCATCAATATAATTGCGATAATAATAAGCAAGGAGCCATACTACCTCACAAGAATGGATGATATACTCTTATACTTATCAAATCATATCCATACGCTCCACCATAATTATCATAATGCATCATCTTCATGTTGTTAGGGACAATCATATGCCATTAGGGTCTATCAAATGTTGTTGGGGACACTAAAATGCCATAAGAGCAATTTAGGTGACATTAAGGTAATTTACCCATCATTAGGATTAATCATGATCCAAAAGTTCCATGATTATGATAATTTAGGTTCCACTATGATAAATAAAGATCAAAAAGTACCATCACATGGATCATGATTATTGACATTGACATTGATATATCTGATGTTATGTCAGACGTTTCCCGAACACAATTCCTAGCTCTAAACCTAGTGCAATTCCTAGCCTAGTTCCTTTCGAAATTTCTGGCAATATTGCAGGTGCTATACCTAGATCTATACCTAGCGCTATGTTGGATGTTTTCTAGGCGCAATTCCTGGATCTATACTTGGCACTATGTTGGATGTTTTTCCTACCGAAATTCATGGTGCAATTCCTATCGCTAACCTTGGATTAATATATGGTTCTATGTTAGTCACGACGTTTTTCTGGAGGCTATTCTTGATGTTATATGTGATGATTTTGTGAATGCTAATTAGGACATTAATTGGGATGATAATTGTGATGTTAATTGGGACGTTAATTGGGATGCTAATTAGAGTTCAAAATAACACCAACTTTTTAAAAGGGAAGATAATTAGGATGCTAATTGGGATGCTAATTGGGATTCTCATTGGGATGATAATTGGGATGCTAATTGGGACGTTAATTGGGATGGTAATTAGCATCCAAAATAGTGCCAACTTTTAAAATGGGACACTAATTGGGATGCTAATTGAGATGCTAATTGGGACGCTAATTGGGATTCTAATTGGGATGTTAATTGGGACAATAATTGGGACGTTAATTGGGATGCTAATTAGGGTCTAAAATAACGCCAACTTTTAAAAAGGGATGCTAATTGGGATGCTAATTAGCGTCCAAAATAGCGCCAACTTTTAAAAAGGGACGCAAAAAACGCCTTTAAAAGCGCCATCTTGTGGAAAAGTGTCCACTTTTTCCAAAAAATGATGAAAAATACACTAAAAGTGATTGTGGATGCTAAAAAGGAAGCTAAAAGAGACGCTAATCACATGTTTTTGTTGTAGGGTCTAGAACACATAATCAATCATGTATAAACAATTAAAAGCATCCATGGATTCAATATTCATTTAAATGCACATCATTGGACATGAAAAGATATTTCTATTAATATAAATCAGAGATTACAAGAATGACAACCTCTAGCGGCACGTCTGCGAACCAGAGAAACTGAGTCCTCCACCTAGGCCTCCACCACCTCAATCCTCCATCTCTCGATAGCAAGCTCACAAGCAAGGCAAGCTTGGGAAGAACACCAAGTTCTCCATGGGACAAAGGGATGCAGACTCAAGTATAAGCTATGGCAACAATGGACTATAGTTTTCTTGCTCTTCAATTCCTCCCCTTTCAATGTATCCAAAGGGTTCCTTATATTGTGCTTCAATGGGGTAATGGAAGGTCAAATCTGAGCGATCTCAAGGCATATGGAAGGCCAAGAGACAAGTGACTCAGATCCACATCAAGGAAAACTCCAAAAATCTTTGGCCTTTTGCACACATCCCAATGTACGCGGGTTTAAGGGTTATATCCGCGTATATACGCGAGAAAGGGTTAAAAAGTCACGTATGGAAAATAACATGTGTTTTTAGGGATGATCATGGAAACATAAAAGGTAGAAAAATAGTCCATGGGGTCCAAAGAGTCTGCAAAGGGACAGGGAAGGCCATAAATGTGTGATCTACCATGTGTGATAAAATCAGCTGTAATAGAGGCCCCCTAATGTGTGAGGTTAGAGGGGTGATACGATGGCCAAAATACATTATAAGTCCATCCCAAAAGTGGAGTGATGAAGAACCAGGTGGAAGAACCTACCATCCAACAATACATTACAAACATCTCTGCATATGACTGCAAGTACATACAACAGTCCCAAATACATAAGACTACAATGGCCATGAATATGCATGATACAAAATATGACATGTGTGTTCATCACCACGTACAATATAGATATATCAGAATCTCTATGATGAATATATACAAAGGATCATGATCTCCATGAAAGCTGAAGATATACAATGGATCAAGATCTCCATAATGGCTGAAGATATCTGACATACACTGGAATCAAGTCACGAGAGCTGAAATCTCATGAACACTAGCACGATTAAGGAGGTAGCATATATGAAATGCCACCAATCTAGAAAGTCTTCTACACAAACTGCTACGAGTACATGTCCTACTATGTGAATAGAGGTATCGAGGTTGAACATAGTAGTCCATCGTTTGATTACCAGTCATTGATGTATACCGTTAACAGACGCAAGATCACCCACCGATAATGAAAATGGGTATCAAGGTTCTAGAGTGCAATCTAACAAGTGTGAATAAATGTGCTGAGGTCGAACACTTGAAAGAATCCATCGATCAGGGGACATTGATGTATTCCCAAAACTGTCGATGGAGAGAGAACTTGCCACTGATGACTGCAAGTCTCAAGGCACTCAAAATGACTCTAGACTCCTATCCCAGAATAAATGATCTGAAATCAATGGGATGAAATCCGCTAGAAGGAGGGAAATAAGGCATCCCCCATCATCCAACATGAGGTACTCAACAAAGCTGTATAATGTGGAAGGACTCGATCATAATGTGCACGAACCAGTAATAGTACCGGGAATGACTAACATGCAAAGTCAAGAAAACTAAGGAATGGCCAACTCAGGCTTTAACTTCCTTCGAACAAGAGCATAAAGGCGAATGGTGACTGAATGTAGGTAGCATAGACTCAATATACAAAAATTGGACATCTCTGTGACATAGGAGGCATCGACAGAGGCTCCATAGGGACTGGAAGCTTAACCAGTCGGTGGAGATAAACTCAGAGAAACGAGTACAACTCCTAAAGTCAAACTATTAACCCAACCAAGGGATGTGATATATAGTGCTCTGTTCGAAGGTGACACAACTCGACTGCTACCAAAGATAACATATTTTCTTGTTCGGCTTTTTGGTTTTTTTATTTTTTTTTGGACTTTTTCAAATATTTTGAAAAACTTGAAAAAGAATAAAAGTGCTTTATAGTTACAAACTAGGAGGAGACGAGTGTTAAGGGGAAAACAAACTAGTTCCAAGCAGTGGAACATACCTATGCTCAATGCAAGGAAATATGTGTAGGATAACGACACTCAGGGGAAAGTCCCCTCTCGGTAAAAATGGGGAATCAAGCTGCAAAAGATATATAAAATGGCTCTGCTTGGCTAGACATTAGACAAGATCGGGCTATGCGGCTGATAATCAAAGTCAGGGAAGCCAACATAAGGCTAAATAAGGCAAGAAAAACTCATGATAATGTGATTACAACTTGACATAACGGAGTCCCTGGGAAAAGGCCAACAAAAAAGATCAAGAGGAGTATGAGGCTCTTGCGCAAAGTCATGGTGGTACTATACAAAGGACTCCCCCACCCTAAAGGAAAAATGTCGGCATGGGCACTAAATGCAAAACAGGAGCTAACTAGAGTACCCATGTATGGTCAAGCTCTACCATTCACATCATGTCACTTCTAAAAGCAACAAGAAGGTTCCGTGACAAGATAGAATGGGTTCGTACCTAAGGTTATAATGAAATGGTCATAAGGTCATGTAAAGTGCAAATGGATGTGAAACCTAACCTATATTCCAGTATAGACATAATACCTGAAATTGACAGGAACATGTCAAAACCACGGTCAAACCGTGCTCAAAACGGACTCCTACATCATCAAATTAGTTCAAAACGGTCCAAAATGGTCAGAAACGGTCAAAATTATAGAAAGTGGGTAAAAATTTTCAAAAAAATTCTATAAATAGTAAAAAATTTAAAAATTCCATATCATTTGAAATTTTTACCCATTTGAGCTCAAAACTTCCAACTTGAATTCCGGGAGCATCGTCCAGCAAAATTCAACACTGTTTGATCCAGGAAACTCCTCATGTCCTCCTCTTCCTATTTCATCCAAAAATTTTAAATTTTCATGGTCCATTTAATTTGTTAATCCATCCTAAATTGTGCGTTTAGGCCCACGTGGGTATCGAGGTTTTTTCCGTGTATAGGGCTGGCCATACGTGGAAAAAACACCCAAACCCATGTACATACGCGGTTGTTTTGCAAACAATCGCGTATGTGGCCGCAAATGAGATTTTCAAGGACAAATATTAATCAAACTTCTTGTTTTTTGTGTAGGATGGTTTTAGAATGGAGGGAGAGGGAGCATGGTGATGTGGAAGTGGCCGTGCAAGGTGACTTAATGGCCCACTAAGCATTGTATGCATGCGGTTTGTATAAATTTTGGTGTCTTGGCAGCTCGAGGGCCAAACCAAGACTCCTCTAGATGCTAGTGGATTACTGGGATCCATACTCTGAGTCTTTTCGCATTGACAAGATGTCGCTCGGTATAGAAATTGAGGACATATACTGTATCACTGGATTATCTCGATGAGGAGAGGTGGTAAATCTTCGATCTCGTGGGCCAGGAGGTGGATTGACTATCAATGAGTACATTGTGGTAAACTACTTTCCGGACACGAAAAAGGTTGGGAGTCAAATCCTGACAAACTCTATCCAGGTGCTAGGACTGAAGGCCATACTATTGGCATTAGGTAGGATAGCCAGATTTGCTTCACTCCACCAGGCCTCTCGGCCACTGATGTTCTATGAGGTGGAGTGTATGAGACCCATAATGTATGACTGGAGCACTACGCTGTTGAGCAACATGAAGCAGCAGCTCAGTGACTGGAAGATGGTCAAGGTGAGAAACTTCAGTTTTCACAGCATACTGAGCACGTTATTCTTTGAGTGTGTACCAGGGCTAAGCCCTAGAGTGGACATTCCTCCACACGGAGTTCGAGATCTGACCCAATGACATTGGGAAAATGTTATGCGCATACTGGGCGGACGTAGGGTGCCTAACCCCTACCCAACAGACTTCTTTCCATGGAGGCGAAGGTAGATCATTGCCATTGATGACTATCCCTATGCCAGGATAGACTTCCGTGGAGATCAGGACATGCCCCTACCACCAGGAGCGGCATATGGTGACATAGGTAACGAATCCCAAACCCACTTTTTAAGTTTTTTGAATTATTAAAATTTTTGTGTTTTTCGATATATTGACTCAAAAGACATGTTTTGGTGTGATGGCACATAGTGACAATCTGTCATGTGTATGCAGATGTTGGACCACGTCGACCGGATGGTTTCCCTCATCATAGACGTAGGGGAAGAGGAGACGATATCATGGGTGTGGATGCGGAGCGGAAGCTCCAAAGCATTCACACAACCTTCGTATGCTTGACACACAGGGTACCCATGGCGCAAGTCGAGGACCTGCCTGAGGCCATGCAGCACCAGGTGGTTGGTGTACCATGGGCATGGGTTCGATTATTTCGACGGCTAGCTAGAGCCGTGGTGTGCTACCATGATCAGAACCCCCCTCCTCCTCCTCAGGCTTAGAGACTCGAGAGTATTTCTTTTTGTATGACCATGTATTATATTTTGGTGGCTCGGAAGCCCCAATTTTGTATTATGACACTTATGTATTATGACGTCACATTTTGGATGTTAATGAAAAACTTTTATGATGATCGATTTTATTTATTTACATGTGTGTGAAAATGTATGTTTGTGATATGCTTATTGTCTATGAAACAAATGCCAATCTAACACATAGTTAGCATATGAGTCAGCAACTTGATTAAAAATTATTGAAACATGAATGTATGTTATATTTTCAAATTGTCGTTCTAGAAATCTCACACGTAAGAATCTTCGTAATAATATCAGATCCCTAATACGATATGAGCCATTAAGCCATGGAACCACTAACTGTGAATCAAGACGTACCTCAAGAGAGAGAACACCATCTGAAATGGCATCACGCAATAACTCAATAACGACACTATATTTAGCAACATTGTTCAAAGAAGGTCGTAAACATATGCCTCCTGAAGACAATACTTGACCCGTAGGAGTATAAATCACCCAAGTAGCCGAAGCTGAGTTTTGAGTGTGACGGCTAGCACCATCGATGAATCCTATGTAAATAGAAGACTCCATCGACATCTGCCATAAGAAACGAAAGCTAATCAACAAACCCCATCACCATAAGAAAACCTAACTATGCAAAAAACTGTACAATAATATACAACAATCAGCCCTGGCTGAAGATAATGCATATTATTTTTTAAGATAGAGCCCATTTCTAGGCTCCGCTAAGGCTGTCCCTTCGTAATCCACCAGCTCGTAGGCACCCTTCTCTAACACACACTTGACCACGTAAGGACCATGCCGCATGGGATTAAAATTACCTGCCCCCAAGGGTTCTTTAGCTTGATCCAACAAAAGGACCAAATCACCTTCACTAAACTTCCTCGGATGGACAGACTTGTCATATTGGACCTTGACGTGATGCTTATTTACTTCTAGAGCCACTAAGGCATCTCGACGCTTCTCATCAAGATACTCTAAGTGGACCAAATGTTCTTCCAATGCGGAAGTGTCTGGTAAAATCTCTATAGCTAACTTCAACGAAGGGATTTCACATTCAACTGGCAAAGACAGACTCCACCCCATGTACAAGCTGATATGGAGAGAAACTGGTGGCAGTCTTAACTACGGTTCTATAGGCCCACAAAGTAGGATATAACATGATATGCCAATTTGTCTTGCTTTGTGTGATGGTTCATTGGAGAATGGACTTAAGTGATTTATTCACTGCTTCAACCTGTCGATTCACCTGAGGGTAATAAGAAGATGAGTTCTCCTGCTTATACCCTAACTTTGAAGCCAACTCTTCCATCATTTTATTCTAAAAGTGCCTACCATGGTCAGTGACAAGCTCTTTCGGAATGCCGAACCGAGTAATAATTTGGTTGAAAATGAAATGCGCGGCTGTCTCACCATCAGATTTAATCGTGGGCATAGCCTCTGCCCATTTCGTGAAATAATCGACAGCCACTATAATGCGATGATGCCCCCCAGCCGATGTTGGGTTGCAATCCATAAATTCAAGCCCCCACTTGGTGAAGGGACCGACGATGACAATAGGATGTAATGGGACTGGATGCGAGTGCATATTGCGTTCAAACACTTGGTAAGGGCGACACTTCTTGATCGCATTAACACAATATTTGAAGATAGAGAGCCAAAAATATCCTTCTCTCAAGATTTTTTGGGCTGTAGAAATCCCAGATAAATGACCACCACATGCCCCTCCATGGAAATCATTCAGCACAACCTCAGCCTCATCAAGGGTTCAACAACGACGCAAAATGGAATCTACCCCATGACGGTACAAAGTGTTATCCACTATAAGGTAGTTCTTAGCTACATGACGGTCATCCCTCATCCCATGAAAGGTGAGTAGGGACCTTCAACGTTTGCAAATAAACAATGATATCCCCATACCACGGGTCCAAAGTTGAGATAAGGAAAATATGCTCATCGACAAATGTATCCTCATAAACCTCTTCCTCCTCCAAACTTGAAAATTCAGATATGAGCTCCGTAAAGTTCATGGATTTCTTCAATTTTTCCAAAACGAATTTGAGATCAAACTCTTGAAAAATAACAATCCATTTATTGTATTTTCCCCCAATCATCCTTTGAGTGAGGATGAACTGAAACGGATTGATATGAGCTACAACCAAGGTTCGGCGAAGGAGAATGTAATGTCTCAATCTCTGAACCACATGAACGGTGGCCAAGGAAAGTTTCTCCACATGGGAATAACAAATTTACGCATCAATAAGGTTTTGGCTCAAATAATATATGACATGTTCGTGGAGCTCCTCATCCTCCTAAACCAAACTATACCTACCGTCTCCATGGACGCAGCCACATAAATCAAGAAATCATGGCTATAGTCAGGTGGACTAAGCACAGGGGCCGATGCTAAGGCTTGCTTAAGAGCATCAAAGGACTCCTGGGCTTACTCATCCCAGTAAAAAGGAGTGTCCTTCTTTAAAATATGTATAAAGCCTTTAGTCAAGTTGGCAAAATTAACTATGAATCTCCGCAAGAAATTTTCCATGCCTTGCAAACACTGAAGATGTCTAATATTACGCGGGGGAGACAATTGAAGTATTGCCTCAACCTTTAAGGAATCGACTCTTATACCCTTCCTCGATACGATGAACCCTAGCAAGCGACCAATAGTCACACAAAATATGCACTTATGAGGATTTAACCGAACCTAGTAATGGCGGCATCTTTCGAATACTAATCTCAAATGGTATGGATGATGCACTCTTAAACGAGAATGACCAGCAAGGTTATCCAAATACACTTCGATAATCGTTTTGAGATCATGAAAAATTAAGGTCATAGCCCGCTGAAATGTAGCTCCCGTGTTTTTAAGGCCGAAAGGAATATTTCGATATGCAAAAGTACCCCAAGGACAAATAAATGCAGTCTTATGTTGATCCTCGGGTTTGATCCGAATTTGATTATATCCGGAAAAACCATCCATGAAGGAGAATACCTTGCTTCCCGCACACTCATCCAAAATTTGATCAATAAATCGTCTGGGAAAATTATCCTTAGGACAAGCACGATTTAAATCACGAAAATCAGTGTATATACGGATCACTCCCTTCTTCTTATCAACCAGAACAGGATTTGAAACCCACTCTGTCAGGGGAACGGGATAGATAAAAATGGCTTTTAACAGTTTCTCTATCTCAGCCTTAATGGCAGGTGCTTTTCTAGGATTCACCGCACGTAAACGTTGTTGAATCAGCTTCGCATCCAGATAGGTCTTGATCTCATGTTTGAAAATAGGAGGGTCAATACCTGGAATTTACTCATATGACCAACCAAAGATATCATGAAACTCTTTAAATAGCTCAGTATACTCCTTGATCTCATTAGGGGTACAACTCGCTCCAATGTAGACATTCTCAACTTTTCCAGGATCGCGAGAAATATTGATAGGAATAGTAGGTGATAAATTCACCATGTTCCCATCGGCCATCTGACCAGGAGAGCTCAATGGAACCACGTGACTACCAATCTTCTCGCTAAGAATCTCCCTAAATTCATCACGCTCCATACGATCGAGTTCAAGAAGAAAATATGATCGATGATGTAATTCTTACCAAGGTGTCTCAACCTCAGACATGGCCTCAATAATGGCTTCATTCGATGGAAAAACATCGTCAAGGAAATCATGTGTGTGAGAGGACTCAACTGCCCATGCAGGCAGCACATACGGTTCCTCCTCCTCCGTTCATGAAGAGGAAGGACTAGGCTCTAAACCCTAACCAATATTTGCTTGATATGCTACCATCGTTGCAGGCAACGACACATCCGTTTCGATAGGTCCAATCGAAGGACTCGGTGAAGGAAGAATCCAAGGATCTTCCATATGGGTAGTAGGAAAAGACACCGAATTCAATGAGGATGAAGCCCCACCAAAACTAGATCCGATCATAAGAACGAGCACAGGAAAACTACAGGTTCCCATAAGAGACGGATACATACCCACACCCACACTCCCAGTTGTTGGCTGAGAATGATAGATAATCGAGATAGAAGCTCCCAATGATGCAATTAACACTCGGATTATGGAATGATGTCTGATCAATCATAACGATCTTCCCATTAAATGGAAAGCATACCACTCGAAAGAGAGTGTTAGAATTTTATCTTCCAAGCTAGCATTATATTAGGATGTTTAACTGAGAGAATAACAAGCACAACAATCAAACACAAGAGACAATGAACACAGTGTTTTTCCTCAGGGAAACCATAAATGGAGAAAACCTCACAACTTCCTTTAAGATAGAATCAACACCAAAATTAAAACCCCAAAACAGTAAGATGATCTCCCGATAGCAGTAGCCTCTTTCTTTCTAGCCCCATCAACTTCTTCTTTCTTAGCTATGTGCTACAACTGAGTGTGAGTGAGTGTGTGATAAATAGAGAGGCTCACTCTCTATTTATACTAATTCCCAACTTGACAATAACTCACTAGGGCCAACTTCTCTAGGAGAGTCTAATAACCCTAGGGCCCCTCAACTATGAGGACTTTAACCCTTGAACAATAGGAGGGTTACCCACAATGACTTGACATGACTTATTTACATTATAGAACCTCCCGATAGGAGCATCGGGGCATGACATGACTCAATTACATTACAAATACTTCCCAGAATAAACATCGGGATACAATAAAATAAATATACAAGTGAATACATTCCGAAGTTACACATACATCAACACTCCCTCTTTACTAGGAAGGTATTCTCTCGACACAATTTGTCAGCACTGGTCTTCTTCTCTGGATCATCTCATCATCTGCATCTTCAAGTCATCTTCATCTTGGATCTGGATCATCACTTGATCTGGATAATCATAGGGACATCACTGCTGGATCTGGATCATCACTTCTGGATCTAGATCATCACTGGATCTGGATCATCACGGAGACACCATCATTGGATCTAGATCATCACTCGATCTGGATCATCACTGGGTCATCATCATAGGTGTTATCTCATGATTCTTCTCATCACAGGAAGTTCTATAGAGCCAACCCTTTTTCATGCTGGTTGTAGGCCTAGCCTCCATGTAGGGCTTCTTCAGCTCTTATATCTGACCCTAAGCCAGAATGACCAGCACTCACATCTGACCATGAGAGGAACACATCCAACACCATGTCAGAAAGGAACATCAGTTACATTCACCAGCATGATAGGCCACAACTACTATCATTTGTGAAAAGGCACAACACTCACATCCACCAGCATGATAGGACACACCTACTATCATATGTGGAAAGGCACAGCACTTACAATCACCGGCATGATAGGACACAACTACTATCATTTGTGAAAAGGCACAGCACTCACATCCACCAGCATGGTAGGACACATCTACTACCATCTGTGGAAAGGCATAGCACTTACAATCATCAGCATGGTAGGACACACCTACTACCATCTGTGAAAAGGCTCAACACTCACATCCACCAGCATGATAGGACACAACTACTATCATCTATGGAAAGGCTCAGCACTCACATCCACTAAGATGATAGGACACAACTACTATCATCTATGGAAAGGCACTACACTTACATATGATCACGTGGGAACCAATCCTACAGTCATATCAGAATGGCCCTCAGCCCTACGCTTAGGATTCCTGGTAACTGACCAGGTACCTCCATTCAGAGAATGGCAATAGCCCTTATATATGATCATGTAGGAACCAATCCTATAGTGACATCAAAATGGATCTCAGCCCTAGGTTGAGGATTCCTGGTAACTGACCAGGTACCTCCATTCAGAGATTGGAAATAGCCCTTATATCTGATCATGTAGGAACCAATCCTACAGTCACATCAGAATGACTCAACACTCACATCTGACATGGAAGGAACCAATCCTCTCACCATGACAGAATGGCTCAGCCCTTACATCTGACAATGGAAGGAACCAATCCTCTCACCATGTCAGAATGGCTCACGGACTCATCACTTCCCCTTGGAGGGAACCTCGATTTGGAGAACACCAAGCGTCTCCCTGAAGTACTCAAACTTCACTCCGACCAATGGCTTCATCAACACATCAGCTATCTGTTTGTCTGTCGCAACATACTGGAGCTTCACTGCTCGTCTCTGCACCATATCCCTGATATAGTGATACTTGATCTCGATATGCTTCGACTTTTCATGGAACACCGGGTTCTACGACAACTTCACACAACTCTGGTTGTCGCAATATATACAAGTAGCATCCAGCTGGAGATCAAATAAATTAGATAGTAGCTTCCTTAGCCATACTTCCTCACAAATATCTGAACAAGCTAGAACATACTCTGCTTCAGCTGTACTCAGTGCCACACAGGATTTCTTCCTGCTAAACCAAGAGATCACACCTGATCCCATATTGAAGCAAGACTCTGAAGTGCTCTTCCTATCGATGGCACTGCCTGCCCAATATGAATCAACATAAACCTCCAGGTTAATCTTCTGATTCACCTTATACTTGAGTCCATAATCAACTGTAACCCTCAGGTGCCTCAGAATATGCTTTGCAACAATCAATTGAACATGTCTCGGATCTGTCAAGAATTGGATCAAGGTGTTCACAGCAGAGCAAATATCTGGTCTCATGTTCGTCAGGTACATCAGGGACCCAATCATTTGATGATACATCGTAGCATCAACCGAATCTGATGAAGCATCACTCAATAGCTTCAGGTTCGATTCCATAGGTGTGGTCATGGCCTTGTAATCCACCATCTCTAACCTCTTTAGGATCTCTACTGTATATTTCCCTTGTCCCAAGGAAATTCCATCTGCATTCTGCCACACCTCCATGCCTAGAAAATAGTGCATCGTACCCACTCCTTCATTTCGAACTCAACAGCAAGCTTCCTCTTTGTATCAGTAATCAACCCATTCATACCTGTTACAAACATTTCATCTACATACAGTAAGAGTATCACTGGGTTACCATCTTCAACCTTGTAGTAAAGGTTGGAATCTGCTTTACTCTTGGTAAATCCCAAACTAGATAAAAAGCTATCAATTCTGCCGCACCATGTCCTAGATGCCTGTTTCAAACCGTACAGGGCTTTCTCCAATTTACACACATGAGTCTCCATGTCATGTGTCTCAAAACCGAGTGGCTGCTCCACATACACTTCCTATTCCACCACACCATTCAAGAAAGCAATCTTGACATCCATCTGGTGTATCTTTCATTTCATCACTGCAACCAGAGTAAGTACTGATTTTATGGAAGTGTATTTGGCTACAGGTGCAAAAGTTTCTTCACAATCTATTCCTTCTTTCTGGTAGAAGCCACGAGCCACAAATCTTGCTTTATATTTCTCTATGCTACCATCTGCAGCATGCTTGATCATGTAGATCCATTTGAAAGTTACAATAGAATTCCCTTTTGGTCTTGGTACAACATCCCAAACATCATTCTTCATGATCGATTGATACTCTTCGATCATAGCATCCTTCCATTCTTTCCTTTCTGTCGCTTCTTCATAGTTGGAAGGTTCTTTATCAATGAAGTCACATAATAAGGCTACATAACCAGAGCAGGACCTGGTTCTTTTTCTTTCTCTGTGATTTTCTTTTGGAGCCCCATATCTTTCTGCACCTTGGATAGCTTCTCGTACCCAAGTAGGTTTCCTCTTATGAGGATTCTTCTCCTGAGGTGGATCTACAGGTTCTTGAGGTTCTTCTAATTCTCGAACTTCTTCTTGATATTCTTCGTTCATGGTTGTGTCATGAACTCTGGGTGCTTCTGTTTCTTCAGGTTCTTCAGCAGGTCTCTTTCTGGATTTGTTGTAAGCTGAGTCTTTGTCAAATGTTACATCCCTGCTGATGTCTATCTTCTTGAATCATGGGAAGTATATTCTGTAAGCTTTCGAGATTTCAAAGTATCCCACAAATATACCCTTCCTTCCTGAAGGATCTAAGTTTGTCCTCTTTTCTTTTGGAATGTGTATGTACACTGGACAGCTGAATATTATGAGATAGCTGACTTCTAGTTTCTTGCCGGAAAAGACTTCTTCAGGTGTCTTGTTATGAGTACTCTGTGTGGAGTACAGTTCTATACATACATTGCTGTTCTGGTAGCTTCTGCCCATAGATGCATGGGAAGATCTTGATCATGAAGCGTAGCCCTTGTAGCTTCCATGATCGTTCTATTCTTCCTTTTTGCAACCCCATTATGTTGTGGATTATATGGAGTAGTTAACTCCCTCTTAATCCCTGAATCTTTGCATAATTCTTTGAATTCATTTGATGTGAATTCTCCACCATTATCTGATCAAAAGGTCTTGATTTTCTTTTATGTTTGGTTCTCAATCAAGGCTTTGAATTCCTTGAAGTTGCTGAATACCTCATCTTTGTTCTTCATGAAGTATATCCATGTCTTCCTAGAAAAATAATCAATAAAAGAAACACAGTATACATACCCTCTTATTGAACTGGATGACATCGGACCGCATACATTAGAGTGAATGATTTCCAAGATTCCTTTTGGCTTGCTCTCGCTACTTGGAAATGTTTTCTTTGTGTTCTTTCCTTTTGCACATCCTTTGCAGACTCCATCATGTTTTGCCTGAATTTTTGGAAGACCTTCAACATATTTGCTTGCAAGTGGTAGTGCTCTGTAGTGCACATGTGCGGGCCTTCTATGCCAAAGTTCATTTGGATTTACTATGTCATGGACCAAATCTTGTTTTGTATGGCCCTTCAATTTGTATAGACCTCCCTCTTGTTCCCCAATCACTACTGCATCATTAATAGTCTTTCCCTTTGGTCACATGATAACTTGGCCATCTATAAATGCAACTCTCATGCCTTTTGCATCTAATGCAGATATGGAGAGGAGGTTCTTCTTTAGTGCTAGTACAAACAATACATCTTGCATCTTCATAGACTTTCTAGAGTCTAGCTTATAGGAGGATTCCCCACTACCTTTTATTGGATACTGGTAGTCATCTCCAAGTTTCACCTTGTGGGGTGATTCATGTTCTGATATTTTCACAAAGGACTCTTTGAATCCTATCATATGTTTGGAAGCCCCAGTGTCTATAAGCCAATCATTGCTTCCATGTGTGATGTTTCCTGTGAGAGCGGAAATCAAGACATATTCTTCATCACTTGAAGAATTATCACTTTCTTGTCTAATTCTTTGTGGAAGGTTCATCATCCTCTGCAGCATGAGCATGATGTCTTCTCTTGTTTCCCTTTTTATTATTTTTGCTTTTAGGACAATCTTTTGCAAAGTGTCCTACTTCATCACATGTATAACATTTGATTCTAGACAAATATTTTCTAGTGTTAATTTTATAGAAATGCTTACCTCTGGAGTGATGATAACTTCTTTTGCTTTTCTTGGAGTGAACTGTGAGAGCTTTATCTTCACTTCCCATATTTTCTTCTCCAGCTGATATTCGAGATTCTTCTTGAGAGCATTCTTCCCATAGTCTACTAAATTTGACTAGCTTCTTTCTGGCACAGATCCCTTGAATAAATGAGTCCCATGATCTAGGGAGACCATTCAAGGTGGTCATCACAATCTCTGCATTCTCCACTTCTTCATCTACTGCTTCCAGTTGTTCCTTGATCTGAGATACCCTTGTAAAGTAAGACTGGATGGTCTTTGCATTCTGGATCTTTACATTCTTTAGTTGGTTTCTCAGAGTCATCTTCTGGTTTATGTTCTTCCCTTCAAATAGTTTGGTCAGGGAATCAAACATAGCTTTAGGTGTCTTTAGGGAGGACACCTATGGCATGAGGTGATCCTTGATTAAATCAGCAATAATCCTCTTAGCCATGAGAAATTTCTTCTTGTGTAAGGCCTTAGCCTCATCTCCCTCTAGAACTGGAACCTCCTCATTGATATAGGAGTCCAACTCATTTTCTTCCAGGACCAGGGAGATCCTATACTTCCAAGCTCAGAAGTTATCAGCTCCCTCAAGCTTTTCATCAAGCTTGGTATGATGAGACATATTAACTGAGAACCTCAAATGAAAATACAAAATATTTAGATCTTACCAGGTCAAGATGTCAGATCTTAATCTGGAGCTGAATTTATGCAATGTTGGTTCAGGAGCAGATTAGGGTTTGGCTTTCCTGGAGTTTTGTCCAACCAAATGCTTTGATCTTGATCTCTAAACTTCAATTTTGAGGAGGAGATCAATCCAGGCTTGGGATCACTAAAAAATTCCACTTCTGTGGAAAGCCCTAATTTTCGACAGCAGTGTCAGGTCAGAAACTGAAAATGCTCAAAATCAGATTCTGCTTCGACAGAAAGATGCGCCCTAGGGAGGAGAGTCAGTCCAACCTTCTTTTGCTGAAAATCTATGGAGAGAGATCCAAAAAGTAGGAAGCCCTAGTTTCCGCAGATGCATAGTGTCTTCTTCTCGGGTTAGCTCTAATACCATGTTAGAATTTTATCATTCAAGTTAGCATTATATTAAGATCTTTAACTGAGAGAACAACAAGCACAACAATCAAACACAAGAGATAGTGAGCACAGTGTTTTTCCTTGGGGAAACCATAAATGGAGAAAACCCCACAACTTCCTCTGAGATAGAATCATCACCAAAAGTAAAACCCCAAAATAGTAAGTTGATCTCCCGACAGCAGTAGCCTCTTTCTTTCTAGCCCCAACAACTTCTTCTTTCTCAACTATGCGCTACAACTGAGTGTGAGTGAGTGTGTGATAAATAGAGAGGCTCACTCTCTATCTATACTAATTCTCGACTTGAAATTAACTCAATAGGGATGATTTCTCTAGGAGAGTCTAATAACCCTAGGGCCCCGCAACTGCGGGGACTTTAACCCTTGAACAATAGGAGGGTTACCCACATTGACTTGACATGACTTGTTTACACTATAGAACTTCTCGATAGGAACATCGAGGCATGACATGACTCAATTACATTACAGATACTTCCCAGAATAAACATTGGGATACAATACATGAAATATACAAGTGAATACATTCTGAAGTTACACATACATCAACAGAGAGAAGAGGCTACGACTTGCATACTATACATCCAATTTTGGCCTAGCAAAAGATTGTAGTCAAGGGGCGCATCAACCACCTCGACCTCGATTGCGATGGTCTTCCCTCCCAATTGGACCTTAAGAGAAGGAAGAATCCCGTGCGGTCGAAATGATCTACCATCAAAGCCATCAACATAGTAGCGGATTGAGACAACTCGGGAGAACCCAAACCCTTCCAACATGACAAAGACATCACGGAAGCAGCAACGCCTTCATCAATCACAGTGCATTTGACGGTCATAAGAAGACATTCTACATGAATCAAAAGAGACATGTAGTTAGGAAAGTGAGGATGTATTCCAATGGTTTCAAATTTGATAACGGAAGAAGAGTTATCATCATCAATCCCAAGAGTAGAAAGCAAGGCTCTCCTCTGCGGAGGACAAGTCTGAAGTACTTTAAGTGCGGACATCACACAAGGAGTTTGGCCCAAATCCTCAACAATGGAATAGTTCTGGGTGGCTGGGGCATTAGGATTTTTCCTTAAACGCTTTAGGACTCCCTTAGGAATGCGAGGTGCAACTTTAGGTTTATCTGTAGGTTTTTCGATACGCAAAGGGATCTCGGGTGGAGTGGGTTCCTTTCCAAGGTCTGTTTGTGATGAACCACAATCCTTCGCACGAGTCACAACCTTAGTAGCACGCACCATGTTAACGCAACCATGACCAGTATTGGCCTCTAACGGATTTTGATCTCCACCTGATGTACAATGAGGATCAATGGTCCTCAAGTTCATATTTTGATTGTTGGGTAAAGGATTAATTAGCACAGCTGGGCCCTGTGCTATGAACCTCAAGGCCTCTTCCATATGAGGGCACAAGTGAGTGAGGTGGTCCTCCTTACATTACTTGCAAGGAAACTTTACCTTACGTTTAGTCTGCTTGTCCTCCCAACATTACGAGTGTTCTTGTCATTATAATTAGCATTTTCGTTCTTATTCCCACCCTTACGATTATTTTTCCCTTTTTTCTTATTCCTTCTAGGCTACTGGTTGCCCTTCTGGTCCGACGATTGCACGAAAAGTACACTCGCCGTTTGGGTAGGTTGAGACGAAGCTATGGCTTGTCCCGACATGGATTGATTAATTGACAATTGGCTCACTTGTTTTACAACCAAATCTGCAGGTTTGGTATTACTACAGCCCACAATGCCATCGGCATGTGGCCCAGGCTTGATCTTGGGATCAAAACTAGATCGCAGAGCATTAGGTATAATCTCATACAAACATCTGGATTGAGCATAGATCAAATCCAACTCTTGTGTCCTAAAGATTGCTTGTTCCTTGTTTTGGAATCTAGATGTAGAAACATCCTTCGCGATGTAAGGTAACAATGACTTGAGGAACCACTCAAGGAGAAATTTCAGTGGTATAAATACTTTAATCAACCGCTTCCGTCTACGCCACTCTTGAATATGATTCGAGATATGTGTGGCTTTGTCTTGCAGAAATGTCGACAAGAGCTTGGTACCAATGTCATAACGTACGAGTAGCTGAAAGTGATTGAGTAAAGTCATGGCAAGGTCATCAAATAAAATGTATGCCCCCCTTGGTAACTCTATATACCATTTCACTGCAGGAACAGTGAGGGTGCGTTGAAATAGCCTCAAACAGATTGAATCCTCATGTAAGGAATTGGAAGAGCACCAAAGGTGAAAAGTAGTGACATGCTCACTAGGATCTTCTCCAACTTTGCCCTCGAACTTGGGAATGTCCGAAGAAAGCTTGTTAGGGACGGTCGACTAGGCCGGTTCATGAGATACCGGATCATTCATAAGTCTCGATAAGTCAGGTAAGTTCAACATTGCGAGGAAAGGGAGCCTAGGTTGAGCTGATCTATGCCACGCTCCCTGATAGTTCTGGTTCATGTAAGGCTGATTGCTATAAATACCATGGCCTTGGACATAATAACCCCCTCCGATTTGACCCATATAGGGATGCATGGAAGCATTGTGACATGGTGTACCTTGATTATGCAGTGATACAAAGCCATAATTGGAAGAGTAAGTAGGTTGTTGATACTCGTACCCATAGGGTTGATAGTTTTGTCCATACTACGGTCCATAAGACTATCCATGAGAAGCTCCATAAGGTGTCCCATGGGATGTCCCATGAGAATTTCCATAGTTAGGGATACGAGGAACTCCTTGAGATGGACCATGAGATGATCCAGAAATAGGGATACGACCTCTCGACACAACCAGAGGCACTTGACTCTGAGATACTACCGTGTGAGCAGTCACAGTACGAACATGGATAGTAGAGATATTCCGGCTCGAAGGACGATGTTAATGAGGGGGAGGAAGTGTAGTAAAAAACACATTCGAAGGAGTAGGGTTCAAGGATGAAGGGACATGTGAAGGGATGGTAAGTGGTGTTCTCAATGGTCACTCGTTTTGATTCTGGTATCCGCATATGATTACTAACACTAGGTTTAGGACGGACATGTGAGTTTGCTTCCACCACTGGGATGGAAGGTGCAATGTGACTAGTGCTCCCAAATCTCTTTGCATGGAAAGGAATAGGAGTGCCCCTAGGCGTAGTGCTAGGGTCAAATTTTGACTCAACATGATGTGCCAGATCGGGTGCAGGGATATCAGACATGCCACAACAAACATGACTATTGATTGTGGGTTCATAATGAGTCTCGTCACCTGGTAACCAATACCGATGACCTGTGAATGAGGGATCATAACTAGAATGTGAAGGTATTTCTGGTGAAGAATCATATATGGGAGTAGGATCTTCATCCCCAAACTCATGAGGTGGAGAGGACATATCAGGAATCTCATACTCGTGATCTTCCATCGTGTGTGGATCAAAGTGAGAAGTAGTCCGCTTGGATTGTCTATTTCTCTCTCCCAAAGGAGGAGGAGACGTGGAAGGCGAAAGTCCTACTAAACGACAAGAATGGCGAAGTGCCGCGCCCAAATCCACAATGACTCAAAAAATGAAAAGACTCGATCTAATTATGCAAACCGTAGGAAAACTAACGTGCACAGGGCATACACCTACAAAATGTAAAGCCGAATTGCAAGCAAACAAGGGTAGGATATGTGAGCTCCCGAATGAAGCGGGTATGGCTCACTTAGGAGAGGATTGAGACTCCCATACACAATACGTGGAGGTTCGTAACCAATTATAGTGGCCCTCAGCTTCAACGCATATAGTGACTGTGCTTTTCGACCCATACCTGGCCAGGACACCTGCAGAATAACCTTTGCGAAGTACCCCCTCGATAACCTAGGTAAGGCAACTAAGGTCACCTCAATATAATCAATGCTCAGGCCAATAGTCATAGGCGGGATTGACGGTATGGGCAGGATAGTAAATCCTAAAACTCTCAAAAGAGCCCCTATATACAAATACAATCCTGGAAATATCTCCGGTGCTACTCAGTTACAACTAGGGGTCATCCCAATCATAACCGCTCACACTGCCTCATGCTTAACTCCCTTGTAAGAGGAGGATCCTGAGAAACACTAATTATATAAAGGAATTTCACACTCTCACCTAGACAAACACATAAATGTTTCGTTTAGTGGTCTTGGGGAATTTACTCACAATGAACTATTCCAATACCCTAAAACCTAATCTTGTTGGTGCACCCTATAAAAGAAAAGAGTGTAATTCATTTTATTATGTGTTGATTTTAATTGGCTTATTACTCAAAAGGGAAAATGGTCATGTAACTAATGATGTTATTACTTAACAAGAAGTAAAATGCACACCTAACAATTAATGCAAATGCACTGTGTCAAATGAAAAATGGGGTATATGCTACTACATGAAGTGAAAAAATTTCCTTCAAATGAACATGCAATCATTACTATATGAAAATTTGACTAATACTCTCCAAGCAAACCTAATGCAAGTACCATGCAAATGCAAAGATGCAAACAATGCATAATGATGCAAAAAGAAAATGTTTTTATATTTTTTGAATTAAATGAGATAAAAAGCAAAAGTATGACTCTACAACCCCCAAACTCTGCAAGCACTATCAGACAACACCCAAGCAAAGCACCAAGGTAAAAGAGACCTAATGCACTAATCCCAAAACAAAACAAAAAAAATGAAATGACAAGAACATTTTCAAAAATTTTAAACTAAAAAGCGTCTCTGGTCAGAAACAAAGGTGTATACAGACTCCAGAAGCATCCAAGAAGACTCATCAATCATCCAAACTCACCCAACAACACTTAATCTGCCCCAAAAGGCAAAAATCAAGGCATACGCAACTGTTTGCAAAAAATCCGCGTATATACGTGGCTATTCCAGGAAAACCCGCATGTACGTGCGACTGTGAAGGAAAAACCTGCGTATAGGAAGAAAAAGAGATAAAAAAGAAGGCAAACAGACAAGCTGAGACAAAATTTACTCCTATTAGACACTACTAGGCAAACATGCCTCCAGACCTGACTCAGAAACAAAGAAATTAGAGCAATTCAAGAACATTGAATGCCGATAAAACCCCCAAAGGAAATGACTAGGAATTCCCCAGTATGGTCACCAATTCTGTTATGGAGAAAACTCCTATGGCTTGGGGTATACCACAACAGACAGAGTAACCAGAGAAATCAATCCCTTCCCAATATGCAAGAGAAATAAAACATATAACACTAAAGGATCTCGTAACATACCTTATTCCAGATGGTTGATGTAGATCCCCGTTGAGCTTTTCCAATCCTACTTGTGTTATCAATTGGCTCTCTCAACAATCAGCAAACAAGACAAGCATGCTATATAATGGTCTTATACCTACTTTAGCACATATAATCAATAATGTATAAGCGATTAAAAGCATCCATGGATTCAAGATTCATTTAAATGCACATCATTGGGAAGGAACATATATTTCTATTAATATAAATCAAAGATTACAAGAATGACAACCTCTGTTGGCACGTCTATGAACCGAAGAAACTGAGTCCTCCACCTGGGCCTCCACCACCTCAATCCTCCATCTCTCGATAGCAAGCTCACAATAAAAGGCAAGCTTGGGAAGAACACCAAGTGCTCCAAGGGACAAAGGGATGTAGACTCAAGTATAAGCTACGACAACAATGGACTATAGTTTTCTTGCTCTTCAATTCCTCCCCTTTCAATGTATCCAAAGGGTTCCTTATATAGTGCTTCAATGGGGTAATGGNGGCATTTGGAAGGCCAAGAGACAAGTGAATCAGATCCACGTCAAGGAAAACTCCAAAAATATTTGGCCTTTTGCACACATCTCGATGTATGCGGTTTTAAGGGTTATATCCGCGTATATATGCGAGAAAGGGTTAAAAAGTCATATATGGAAAATAACATGTGTTTTTAGGGATGATCATGGAAACATCAAAGGTACAAAAATAGTCAATGGGGTCCAAAGTGTCTGCAGAGGGACATGGAAGGCCATAAATGTGTGATCTACCATGTGTGGTAAAATCAGCTGTAACAATCTCTTACAAGAGAAAGAGATCTTGGGATCATGAAATTATTCAATATGTAGAGAGGTATGGTTCTCCAGAAGGCTCCTTGAGATAAATAAAGAAGACAAATCCATTTTCTAGTTCTGTGCCTTTGATGTGTGATCTTATAGACAAAGAACCTACTTGTTTTGAAGCAGTTGTCAAAAAGAAAGAATGGGTAGAAGCCACGACGAAAGAATACCAATCCATAATGAATAATGATGTGTGGGAAGTAGTCCCCAAATCCGAAGGCAAAAGTGTGGTATCTTCAAAATGGATATACAAGATAAAACATGCAACTGATGGAAGTATTGAGAAATACAAGTCCAAATTTGTGGCTCATCGATTCTCTCGAAAGGAAGGAATCGATTATGAAAAGACATTTGCTCCCATAACAAGGTTCAGTTCTATTAGAACCATCATGGCACTTGCAGCCAAGACGAAATGGAAGTTACACCCGATGGATGTGAAAACAACCTTTCTAAATGGTGTTATTGAAGAACAAGGGTACTATGAATAAAAACAAATTTTTGAAGTTGAACATAGAAAGACAGATGTCTACAAGCTAAAGAAGTATTTGTATGGGTTGAATCAAGATACAAGGGCTTGGTATGGAAGAATCAATAGTTTTCTAACGATCTTGGGCTTTACCAAAAATTAAAGTTGATCCAAACCTTTACCAGAATGTTATGGATGATAAACCTGCCATATTCTTATTGTACAATGATGATTTATTCCTCATAGGTAATGAGAAACAAATATTAGAGTGTAAGAATAATCTTATTGTAGAATTTAAGATGAAATACCTTGGCTTGATGCATTTTTTTCTAGGTCTTGAAGTATGGCAGAGCCCACAAGGAATCTTCCTTAACATAGGGAAGTATGCAGTAGAAATCCTGAAAATGATTGATATGTTCGAATGTAAATCTATGGCCACACCCATGGATACAAATATAAAGTTGATGGATGATGCTTCGCCAGAGTTAGTGGGTGTGGTACTATACACACAAATTATTAGTTCATTGATGTATTTGACAAATACCCAACCATATATATGATTTTTTGTGAATAGCTTGAGTCAGTCTCTGGTTGAGCCTAGACATTTTCACCTGGTAACTGCAAAGCATGTGATGAGGTACCTGAAAGGTATGGTAAACTATGGTCTCAATTATACTAGAGATCATGACTTCATACTATATGGTTATACAAATACATATTTTCCAGGAAGTGTCTCATATAGAAAGAGTTCTTCAGGTGGATGTTTCAGTTTGAGGTCAACCACGATTTCATGGCTAATAAGGAAGCAGTCCAGTGTTTCTCTCAGCACTGCAGAAGAGGAATATATTGCATCTTGGTCTGCAAGTTGTTAAGCCATATGGATTCAGAAATTATTATTAGGTTTATTGGAGTTGGAGATGGATTCCACCGTGATTCTATGTGATAACCAAAGCTACATGAAAATGAGAGAGATATTTGTGTTCCATGATAAGATGAAGCACATATAAATCATGTATTTATACATTCTTACATGGTGCGGAAGGAAGCTATATTAATGCTCCAATATGTGAGCAAATATGAGCAGGTTGTAGATGCATTGACTAAGCTTCTGTGTCGTATGAAGTTTGAACACTTCTGAGACAAGTTTGGTGTTGTCTATAAGGACTTCCCTCAAAAGGGGGAGTAGTATTGATGATACTATGGTATTTTGATCACATCAGGTAGCTCAGTTGGGATTGATCATCCTTAGAATTGATCCTATAATTCTGAAAGGAAGGATCGTCTTAAATGTTGATATTTAGGATTGATCCCGTAATTTCGAAAGGAAGGATCGTCTAAGATGTTGGTTGGTGGACTTTATCCCGTAAACCCAAAAGGAAGGATCATCCGAGTACATGTGCACATATGTGTTAGTTGTGATGAGTGTTGGTGGATGCGTAAAGACTTGACCCCGTAATATCAAAAGAAAGGGTCATCTAAGCACTACATATTTGTTGGACTTACTATTCTAATTCTGAAAGGAAGGACTGTCCATGATCCCCTAATTCTGAAAGGAAGGATCATGTTGGTTGTTGATACACATGCCTCATTCTATTTCCCTAAATGATTTTGCTCTAGCCTTGAGATTTTGATGATAATGTTTCTCTATCCTTGAGCTATTGATGATGATGTTGTTATGCGTATCGCATGTAGATTTTGAAGTATTAGTTTCCTTTTTGATGTGATGATGATGAGTTTTCAACTCTATACTGAAGAAGAAGATGATGTTCTAGCTTCATGCTGTAGATGATGATGTTCCAAATTCGTGCTATAGATGATGATGTTCTAGCTCCATGCTGCAAATGATGATGTTCCATCTCTGTGTTGCAGATGATGATGCTCCAGCTTTGTGCTGTAGACGATGATGTTCTAGCAAGCTATTCCAGTTGCCGATATTGATGTTGTTCAAAACATATGATGATCTATAGATGTACTATACAATGTTCCAAATTATGTCATTTATGATTCCTCCTCCTCCCTCATTCCGATGATGTTGTGTAGAGCCACACGAGTGCTTTTTATTGTTAGTAGAGTACTCTTCTTGTTAAGGGGGAGTTGTTATTAAAAAAGGATTTGGAAAATTTTGTTGAGCACAAAGAAGAGGTAGCAACAAGGCGCAGTCTCTTAGTGTGACCAAATAGTGGGAGAAATACCTAAGAGAATATTGTTGTTGCTCCATCAGTGAAGAAGGGAAAATTTTGTGACTAGAAAGTTAATTTAGAGTATTGAAAAGAGACCCCCTTTTGCTACAGGTTACTCGTTTCCTCCATATGGGCTGCTACAAAACTATTTTTTCTACTATAACCAATATGAGGTTGTTCCCTTCATTTTTGGGTGTTTTAAGAGGAGAATATTAGTGATTTTGGCTTGCTTCAACCCATATACTATGTTAAGTTTCGTGGAGAGGTGAATCGTTGTGTTATTCATTGCCACCACAAAAAACTAGTCTAGGGTCATTGATAGAATTGTGGTGTAAGGAACCTCTTTATTGCCTCCATAAATTAACTTGATCAATTGTAAACTAATTTTTATCACCTATAGGATTGTTATTAATTTGTGACCTGATTTGAGTTTCTTAGTGAACTTTATATGTTTGAATTTCTTAAAGACTATGGTGCAAATTGAACGTGTTTCAAGTTTATGAATGATAATTATGTTTGGGTCATACACACATTGCAACAAATCTAAAACAAACTAAAATCGGAAAGAAAGCATATCTACAAGTTTGAGACATCTTCAGGTCATCTACAATAGTGAGAAGCAAAGTATTGACAAAATGCCAAGCTAAAACTTCACCCCACAATAGTCAAGGTCTCATATCCATACACTATAGTAGTATCCTTTTAAATTCTTATTATAAGGTACATTTCATCTATCATAAGAAGAAATAATATATATTGGTGGACCTTTCTCACCATTCGAGACAGTTGTTGTCAATTCACCTTAGTACCGATCTTAGGAAGACAACCACATTGTTGGGAAGTTAGATTTTTTTTTTACTTCAGGTTGAGTATGGATTTTAAAGCATGATAGTTGTTTTGTTAGACCTCTGTTTTCGGAAACAACAACAACCTATTTGATGTTATACTACTAATGCATCCCTAACACAAAAGTCAAATTCCTAACCTATTGACAGTGAGTTATATGTTTGGACTCTCAGTTGATGTGCTTGTGTACACCACTGCACTTTTAAAAAGTAAATTTTTGGCACGTTATGTCCGGGTTTCTTTAATTTACAAAAAATCTAACTCGAATTCTCATGGACACCAAACATGTTATTTTATTTTTGAAACCGTTATCCTTAGAAGGAACTCAATATATATGGTAAATGATATCTTTTTTTTCTCTCATTATTATGTGAAAGGATATTGCAGATAACAATGGGGGTCACAAAAGTGCATAAACTAGTAGGGATGTACAAACCATATATCAGTTATTCATTGAAGGACCTCATATTCCTATAGATGAATTGAAGGAAGCAACGTATAGAAGCTGACATGTGCAATTTGTACTCTATTTTTCCATTTTTTCTACTACATAGAACCTGACATGTGCAAAAAGAGAATCGTAGCTTGTGGGAATTTTCTTTTCTTTTAATTTTTTTGCCACTGCATTGAAACTGGCACATGCAAAAAGCCTAGATTTGTTTTTCCAAATTGTATATATTGAAGAAAAATATCTCCATACTTTTCCCTTTTTAATTTAACATATGTGTAGATCATGTCTTCCAACATACTTTGATACATTCTTGGTATATTTTATGTATGTTTTTTATATTTTTTTGAAATAGCCTTAAAGGAGACAATATTAGATCCCTAGATGAAAATTATATGGAATTTTATATTAAAAAACTCCCTTTAGATTTACAACTTCCCTTTCATAATTTAATTTATTGAGGTATATAAACTGAAGAAAACATCCATGGCTTTCCAAGGCTCCTTAACATCCATTAATTGATATGGGAAAATCTAACAAGTTGATTTTCAATAGATGACAATGTTTAGAAAACAAATAGGACCCCAATACAATATAGTTATGAATTTCAGCTCTTTTAGCTCCCTAACATTTAAATTTAAGGGTTATTTCTAGAGTTGTGTTTTTAACAAGAAGATTTTTGTTTTTCATTGTTTCCAGCTGGCCAGAGATTGTTTCCTATAAAATTCTCAGTGTGCTGAAACGAAATAATTGCTAAAATGAAATGAAATGCTCGCCATGTCGAGCTTATTTTTTTCTACCTACCCTGCTTTACATGACAATTATGGTGCAATCAAGTGACTTCTGACTCCCAGTGAAGCCAATCAAGTGGGTGATTCCATATGAGCAATTTCTCCTCATGTTTGATAAAAAAGGTATTGAATGGCCACTTGGCATAGGATTGTGGTAGGGATCTTCTTTCTGTTGCAGAGCCATAACCAGTCATTCACACTGTGTGGTTTCTCCACATAGCCAGCCATTGGTTCATAACAACCCTTTGAAAATTCTGTTATACCCCTATTGAGACAAGGCTGCTCCATATATTCATCCATTGGATCGTAAAATTCGTGATTGTCCTTAACTTCTCCTGGCGTTTGTTGGCAAAGTGACTACTGCTCCAACCATAAATTCCCATCACACTGTTCAGTTGTTCTTCAAAATACCCCTACAGGGGAAGATCATCACCACCTATACTTTAGGTCTCACTGCCTCATCCTAAATACCACAGTACAATCCCTGCTTTCTCTCCTGCATTTTGCAGGGAATATTTTCAACGAAATCCAGTGAACTAGGCTCTTCTTGATATAAGGATTCTAAATTGGAAACACAAGAAGAGACATCCCATTTAATTGCCTCCTCTTCTGAGAAAATATCCTCATATTCATCATATAGCGGAGTTTCTAAATCCTCCTTAAAATCCATGATAAATAGGGCTTGCAACAGGCATGCTACTTTCTTCATCAAACAAATTGTAATACTCCTCCTGTATGGGCCCAGATTGCTCATTTGCGTGCTCATAAAAATAAAACCTAGGGTGCACAACATATTTCATTTGTTCACTCCCCCCATCATCCATTTTAAATAATGCCATGACCTTGTTCCTAGCCTCCATTTTTTGTGCTTGATTAGAAATTTTTAACCTCTATTTCAGAAAATCAAATGAGGAAAAGCACAAGAGCAGGCAGTTACCTTCATCCCGCTGACTGTATTCTTCAAGAGAAGCAAGTTTAGGGGGAAAAGGGGGCTCTGACAGCTTGTCCTCTTCCTCTTCCACTAACATAGTAGGCTCTGTGTGTTCCCGTAGGTCCTCTATGGAAGTTTGAGCTTTCTCAATACATAGGGGTCCTCTCTCTTCTTGATTGTTTATGGAATAGGTGTTGTGGTTCATCATGAATACCTCCATCCATCTCTCCATGGCCTCCATCCTGGCCTCCGATGTGTTAGGGGGAGGAAGATGGGGGATATCTTCGCTCTGTCTTCTTTCTTACTCTTCTCCCCCCTTCTCCATGGTAGCAGTCAGGTTGATCTCCACCCATATCGAATCATTTATCACGTCTTCTAGAGATATAGACCTTCTTTCGCTCAACCATAAGGTGAACTCACTGTCAAAGGCCTTAGCATACTACACTGTCAAAGGCCTTAGCATACTAGAAATGGGCAGTATCAAGAGAAGTTTTGAACTTAGGATGGATAGCATTGTATTCTTTCATAAACCTGCCAGCGAAATATTGGACAGATTCACTCTCCTTCCTGGTGATGGAATAGAACTCAGACAAGCACTTCCCAAGGTCTTTATTTTCTGCCTATTTTTCTTTGAAGGCATCCTCCAAAGCTTGGTACCCCAGGATGGAGTTGTTTGGAATACTAGTGAACCATCTCCTTTCCTCTCCATTAAGGCTTTGAGAAAATAGGATGACCTTAATATCATTGTGGCCTACTTATTCTAGGTCAATCCATTCTACAAACCATCCCAAATAATCCGTAGTCGAATATCCTTTCTTCCCAGAAAATTGATTAATCCTTTGTGCGTACCCATGGGGAAGGTCACGAAGGACTGTAGGGAGAAGTATGGGGGTGAAACACTTAGCCTTTGTCGGGGTTATGGTATAGCCTTCAAGAGGGACTATAGCATTGAATGAAGAAGGCTCTTTGAGCTCTGAAATGAGTGGAGCCAAGGTTGTAGCGGCAGGTGGTCCTTGAACCGTGGAGTTTGACGAGGCCCATTTAGAGGAGGGCAGAGGACGTCTTCAATCAGAAGAGGGTTGGAGGTCCCTATCTGGGGGTTCAGAGAAGGGAATAATATCAGGATTAGCATCATGAGCCTCATGGGGCTTGAATGAAGGGGTTTGGCCTGAGTCATATGTATAGGGTGAAGGGGATTCCTTGGTCCTTAAAGAAGGATATACATGGATGGACCTAGGGTCTTGTCTTAAGCATGAGAGATATAGGAATATGTTTTTAACCAGCTTAGAGAAAGACAAGAAGAGATGTACTAGGAAGGACAAGATGTCTTGGAGAAAGGTAGCAGAGTACCTCATCTTTCACCATACCCTTCGAGACTCTGCAATATTGGGATCATTTTCGCCGGTGGAGTCAACATTGAACCTTTGAAAAATATTTGGAGCTTCTTAGAGTTCATGGTACCCAGTGGAGTCTCATTCAAAGGCCTTGAGTGGAGTCACCAGAGCATATGCAACCATAATGTGTCTAGAATCGGCTGCTCAGCCAGGTCATAGAATTAAGCAATTGTCATTTTTTCCAGGGACAATTTTCTCTTTCCTTCCCCTGCAATGACGCCAAGATGTTGGCACCATGTAATTTTCCTATGGTTATGGTAGGAAGACACAAGAGTAACCATTTCAAACCAGCTTTTAAAATACATTCTAGCTAGTGCAATCAAAGAGGACTCTCTCTTGTTATGGTAAAATTCACACTCACTTTTATCTTTAAAGAAGCATGCAAAAGACTATATTTATGCTGTTGAAAAGGTGATTCGTAAATAAAATGATTGAAAGATAAACAAATATCAAAACCATTGGGAGATGGAGTCATAGTATGAAACATTCAAGGACATTACAGCTTATAATGAAAATGGGTTTCTCTTATGTATTATGAGTAAACGTAAGTGCAACATTCAGTCAAATAGATTTATAACGATGGTAGATAGAAATAAGGAAAGATCTCGATGAAAAACAGAGGCATCTATCAAGGGCGAATCTCTGAGAATACCCTTAGCACCTATAGATGGATGAATTCCATCAAATCTATTATAGTCACATTATAAACATGATTTCCTGTGCAGGAGCACTTAATTGAGAACGAATTCCTGCATGTAATCTAGAAATGTATTGGTAGAAATCACACTTATGAAAATGAAATAAATAGGGAACATAGACTAAATACAAACACCGTGATGAATCTCATTATCGTAAATAAATATATTCATTACAACTCCCAAAAATTTCTGTGGAGATACAAAACAGACGCTGAGGCCTCAAAAATGAAAATCAATCTAACCTCTATCCTCCCCTGAGGAGGCTCTATTTATAATACACCCTACCCCCAGGATACGTCCTGAAACAAGGTATCAAAATGGTTACAAAATATGGGATTAACCCGGAACAATCATTTCAAATCCTAACAAACCGCCCAAGGTGGAAGATTCACCATGATTTTATAACCAAAATAGGAAAGATGGTATATCATGCATGATGGTCGGAATGGTATTGCAAAAGTTCGAATACAGGATCACTTTCTTCTGATAGGGATGTTTAAGCACTAACGATTTATTCCTTTCATGCGCTTTCCAGCATATAGGCTCTAATTAGCACCGTGGCCCACTTTTTGCTTCTTAACATTTATGTTTCTCCGTGTTCTAGAAACATGTTCTACCTATGCCAGCAATCAGAAGGGATGGTTATGTTCCTTCTGAGTTTGGCTATCCATCCGGTGGCCCCTACATGCCCTGGTAACACAGTTAAACTTGTAGACCTCAAGATGACAGCCCCTTATATCCACAATACGAAAACTTCGATGGTGTCAGCACCCCAAATTTTCACAAAAATTTAAAATTTTGAGATAACATAAAATGTTTACAGCTGCAGTTAGATAACTGCTAGAAGCTATTATACGATATGAAATAGACAAATAAAAGTTACCTTTTAACTTTAACACATATAGACTAATGCAGTTTTAATTTTGATATGTGATGTAAGTAATATGCATTCGATTATTTAGCTCTACTGATAGTTTGAATGTCAAGTAGGTGAGGAGTCATTTTCTAGCTGGGGCTTACTTAGCAATTGCTAACGTATCTGGATTTCTGGATCTTTACAGGCTTGACATGTAATCTTTGACCCAGTAAAAGTTTATTAAGGTGATAAATCAGATATATTTCTCTTAGCATAGAATATACTGCTAGAGTAAAAGTTCTACTTAGAAGACTCAAGATTCTGCAAGGTAAAGTAATGTTTCTTTTACTTGATCCACAATATTATTTTACTTAATCTTTGTCTCGTAGAGGTTATTAATGTCTCCCTACTGTTTGTCTCTTAACAGTAAGATATTAATGATAGATAAAAATTCCATTCTAACTTTACTCTAACTGATTTCCAGTTCTTAAAAGAGTTCATGATAATATTTCATAACTCTTCCCTAGACATAAGAGCCTATTGCTATTATCATCATAATAATTAAAGCGTTGCTTATCATCATACAAATAGACCTAAGTCTTTCGGAACATAAGCCTATTGTATTCTTTTCAAGTCTGTTTCAATTAGGACTCAACATGGTTAAATTATTAGCTTAACATTGTTTGTAGTTTATGAGATATCCTCTACATAAAAATCGTCAAGATCGTGGTTGGAAATCCCATTTTCTTCATGAACAACATAATGTGACAATTTCACATTACCCTACTATTTGCTTATATGTGAATAAGATGCAATAAAATCCTAAAGAGTTTACTATTCTAACTCTAAATTTTAACTTCATCTTGATTTGATTCGTCTTAGAACTTGGTAAATATTATGGAGCTCCATGATCATGTACTTATAGATTTACATCCTACATCTAGTACTATAGATCCCTTTTCGAGTGTAGGAGCTATTCTTGTGTATAAGTGTTATTATATCTTTATACACCTTATTAGTTTTAATTCTAATTCTTATAACTTAACCATTCATAGTTCATAATTATAAGACCAAGTTACTTGCCTTTTCAAACCTGTTCAAGCTTATAGTAACATCTTAATCTTTTTCTTACAAGTTTGATTAAGAAAGGTTATAAAATACTTACAATACTAGGCATCGAATTCATAAATAAAACGCTTGAGAAACAAGTGCATCGAATCCATATGCAATTTGGTTCTTTACCAAAGCTATTTATAAGGTTAAAATTATGTTTAAACATTGGTATAACACTTGTTAATTGTCGAGGCTTGACTTTGTTTGGCAATGATATGATTTGGACTTTATGTGATAACACATTATTACTACATGTATAAAGTAATTGATTTAACAAATAATTGGGTTCAAATGATTTGCAGTGGAGACTATACGAATAACCCACCATGAACTGAAAATATTTGAGTACACGTGGAACTCTCCTCGCCATGCAATACGTGACTTATAAGCCTTACCTTGCAACCCTAAACTTCATTGCTTCAGCGAGGGTTTTGGTGTCTGCTTCGTTGGGTTCACTACGACCATGAGGGCTCGTAGTTGCTTGCCTCCAGATCCACTGTTTGTGCATTTTCTTTGAAAAGCTGTTGTTTAGAGCTGAGAGTTATAACGCAATAACTCATGAATGAGTAAATTTTGTTTGCAAACAACCTTGCTGTGCGTGAGGATTGTATTACACAGTTGGCAGTTTTGTTGTGGAAATCATGGTTTAGCCACTGTCTTGGCTTGCTCTTGCTCCAGTTGTCGATGTAGTTGAAACTTGAAATTAGATGCCTCCTTCTCAGGTGAATGCAAGGTTTGTTGTGCTCACGATGTCGGTCTGCCTTCATCTTAACCTTGGATTCCAACATTATAGGTATACGTCGTTTTTACGAAGTTGAGAAATATAACAATTTACAGTTTCATTTTTTTACACCAGTTTCTAAATATGTTTAGGTTTTCATCTTGCAGGTGACAGTTTGCAGAACCTTTGGAAGGAACCACTCCACAAAACGACCAGCGTATAGTCTACGATTAAGCCCTATTTACCAAATGGCTCTCCCCGCTTTTGCAGACCTTGGGGGAAGTTTACAGTTGTAAGAGGTTACAACATGGTTTTTACCTAGTCTTGGGTTGTTGTTCTTCAGTTTACTTGTTTTGGTTTTTTTTAAACCCTCGCTTACAACAAGGTAATTCCGGCTCAAAGCCGTGATTTGTATATGCTTATTTCTCATGTTTTTACAAATGTTTGATACTTGGTCTGTTGTTTTTCGTTATTTAAAACCCCATGTTACAATATGGGTGCACCGACTTTAAGCTAGTTTTTGTACTTTGTTTAAGTTTAAGCCTTTTCGGCCTATCAAGCAATACACAATTTCTTTTAAAAGCATAAGGGTTTTCCTTTGAGCTCGGACTCAGTTTATCTTAAAGCTATTATGGTGACTTGTAAACTAGGGTTTTTACCCTATTCGCCTGAGTAATAACAATTTTACCGTGTATTATTTATTTTGCATAAAGATATTGTTAATGGCTTGAAGACTGTTACTCAGTCATTTTATATAATTATTTTACCTACAGGCTCAGAAATTTCGAGCTAGGGTTTCCTAAATGAAACTCTTGTTTTTGAATAATTCTTTCAATTAATTTGAGTAGGTTCTTTATTTGTACAACATATATTGTTTTTAAATTAATATTATTATTTGTATATATATTTTTGCTATAAATATTGTAACCAGTCTACAATAGTTCAATTGTTCAATGATAATGTTTCAAATAGTAGAATTATAGCTTAGTTGTTTTTCTTTTATTAAAACAAAGAAAATAATAAAGGGTTTCGACCCTATAGTTACTCTTCTTGTATAAACCTGTTAATAATTTCAGATCAGTTTTTACATAGATATGTAATGTTAAAATTAATTATAATCCTATTCTTATTATTCTTACTGAAATGTTAGCAAGAATTCTTATTAGAGTTATTTGTAACATCCATTTAGTAACTAGTCTGTTTTTGATAAACAATACATCATTTTCCATAAAAACCTTTCTTGTTTACAGTAACTATTGTCTTAGTTTAGCTAACATTAAAGTAAATAAACTAAGTATTATAGTTTATTTCTTTGTTTATCTGAACGTACTAAGTAGTTTAACTGTATCTTTTCCACTGCATTTACAATTAGTTATTAAATAAAACACAAAGGAAATAGTGATAACATAATACAGTTTATTCTCATGCACTTGAGTAAAAGAATACTTCATTTATCTACTAAGGTATCTTTTTAATGGAATACTGCTACTTCATTATCAGTATATTTACAATAACAAAGAACATAAATAACTAGGTTATTGGTCTTTTGATACTAATCTACATACTGTAATGAAATACTTTGCTATTATGAAATGAATAATACATCTATTCATTTCAGTTTCTACTGATTTCCTTCATCTACTTTAAATACTCTTCCTGTGTTGGAGTACGGTCTGGTCCTTCCAGATGTGGAAAAACATAGGTTAGAATTATTTTTCATTTATTCAAATATCTAAAAGATTACTAACTCTAATAATTTGCAACTAAATATTTAACATTCAGATAACAACTAGATTCACTTTTAACCATTTAACTTAGTAAAACAAAAAGATTGTAGAACTTGATTAAGTTGGACAACAACAGCATTAGGAGGCTGTCCCTCCGTACCAACTCCTGGAGAGCGCCCCAACAACGCTTCCTCAGGACCCCCGAGCTTGTTCTCGGTCTCCTTGCTTGAGAACTGGTGGAGCAAGCAAACAATAAACGAGTCCAATGACTCAGTAATGACTCTGCACTTAGCTGTAAGATCTTTCAGCTAAAAAGCTGCACTAGATCACTTAGCATTTAACCCATCAAACTCTTTCCACAAATTCCCTTGCCATTGAATTTCTCTGAAGTACATTCACTTGAATGATCACTTCTCTAGAAAATGAGTAGCCTTAGCTCTCTTCAATGGGAATTTTTATAAAGATTGCCTAGGTCTTTTGGGTCAGTTGTCATTAATTGAGCCACTTGCTCTGATCCCACTTTCTTGGGGGATCATGACCCCAAATGTTGGAAGGTTTCCACCTGCAATAGTTGGAAGAGGTTTGATGATGCTGCCACTTGTCTATTTGCTCTACACCCAGTCTCCTCCACCAATTTGACCAGTAAACACTCTTTTAACAACTCTCCTAAGCTGTTGTCTCCACTTTCATTTATTTATAATTAAAATATTCAGAATTACATTTAATATCCTTGACTCTGCTGAGTCATCACTTGCAACTTAGCATAAAATTTAACATATTGTATTTGAATAAAATCAAATAAAATAATATTGGTTTTTTGCAAAATTGGGGCATGTGACATACACACCCCCTAAGAATATAACATCGTCCTCGATGTTATTTATTCTTCATCTTCAGAATTCCCCTGTAACAGAATTGGATATGCATCTCGCATATTGCTTTCCAATTCCCAGGTGGCTTCCTCTGGACTAAGGTGCTTCCATTGCACCTTCACTTGTCCAATGGTGCAGTTCCAAAGTGTGATCTCCCTCCGCCCAAGGATATAGTCCGGTTCCACCAGAAAATATCCTTCTGGTTCCACCTGTACATCATTCTAGTTAACAATATGAGTAGCATCATGAACATATTTCTTGAATACAAAAATGTGAAAAACATTATGTACTCTTAAATTTGGTGGTAATGCTAATTGATAAGCTACTTGTCCAATCCTGGATAGAATTTCAAATGGACCACAGTAATGAGGTGCTGATTTTGCACAACTCCCCAATCTCAAAGAGCTCTCTTTGGGCCTCACCTTGATGAACACACGTTCACCTACCTGAAACTCCTTTGGAGTTCTTTTTATGTCTGCTTGACTTTTATGTCGATCCTGCGCAACTTTCAAATTACCCTGCACCCGTTTTACAATTTCTTCCATTTCCTTTAACAGTTTAGGACCTAATACCAATCTATCCACCGGATTAATCCAAGAGATAGGAGTATTACATTTCCTTCCATACAAAATTTTGAAAGGACTAAATATGGCTGATGTCTGATAATTATTATTATAAGCGAATTCTACTAGATGCAAATAATCATCCCATTTACCTGGTTGGTCTTTCACATACATTCTTAATAAATATTCCAGTACTTGGTTTACCCTTTCAGTTTGTCCATCTCTTTGAGGATGGAAAGAAGTAATAAAATTTAATGTAGTGTTTAATCCTTTAAACATAGACTTCCAAAAATTACCTGTAAATTTAGGATCTCTATCTGAGATTATTACTTTCGCTATTCCATGCAATCGTAAAATTTGTTTTAGAAAGATATCAGCTATGTTTGCAGCTTTATATGTAGTTTTAACAGGTATAAAGTGAGCTGCTTTACTTAACTTATCGACTGCTACCATGATAGATTCATTTAAATTCTGATTTCTAGGCAGTCCAGTAACAAAATTGAGACTGATTATTTCCCATTTCCAGCTAGAAATGGGTAATGGCTGAAGTAATCCTGCTGGGTGTTGATGTTCAGTTTTCACCTGCTGACATTCAAAACACCTAGCGATATATTCTGCTACTTCAGTCTTCATATTTGGCCAAAAATATTCTTTTCTTAGCATAGTTATAGTCTTTTGATAGCCTGGATGACCTGAGTATGGAGTTTTATGAATTTCATCCAGAATTAACAGCTTAACTTTAGGTACATACATTTTGTCTTTATACAATAAAAATTCTTTGGCATTCAGACTGTACCCTTTCTTAAGCTTTCTGTTGGATTTTCTTTAGTTTTAGTTTGTAAATTTTGGTAAATTTCATCTTGTTCTATTCCTACTTTAAGCTGTTCATCCAAATCTATAGTATAAGTGTTGATAGCTGTTGCAAAATTCAGCCTTTCATTCCTACTTAATGCATCAACAACTTTATTTTCTTTACCTTTTATGTGTTGAATTTCAAAATCATACTCACTCAGGAAAGCTAGCCACCTAGCTTGTCTGGCATTTAGATTAGGCTGATCTAACAGATACTTTAATCCTTTATTATCAGTCATTAAAATAAATTTTCTGTCAATTAGGTGATGTCGCCACATCTTTAGAGCATGTATAACAACTGCTAATTCCAGATCGTATGTTTCATAATTATTTTCTTGAATTTTTAATTTTCTTGACTCATAGGCAATAACATGCCCTTCTTGAGTCAGAACACCGCCTAAGCCATCATTGCAGGCGTCAGTGCACACTATAAATTCTTTATTAGGATCATCTATTCTTAAAATAGGTGCGCTGGTTAATAAAGTTTTTAACTTTTTAAATCTTTCTTCACATTTCTGGTTCCAATCAAACTTCTTCCCTTTATTTTGTGAAGAAGTTATTGGATATGCGATCCTTGAGAAACCTTCAATGAATCTCTGGTAGTAACCGATAATTCCCATGAAAGATCGAACATCAGTTACATCCTTAGGAACCGGCCAATCTTCGATTGCTTTTATCTTTTCAGGATCTACTGAAATCCCTTCCTTGGTAACCACATGACCCAAGTACTAAATCTTATCCTTGAAGAAATCACATTTACTAAACTTTGCAAAAAGTTGATGATCTCGTAATTCTTGCAAAACAATTTTTAAATGTTCTTTATGTTCTTCTTCAGTTTTTGAATAGATTAAAACGTCGTCGATGAACACAACTATAAACTTATCTAGATACATGCATAACGTTGTTCATTAAACACATGAAAACAACTGGAGCATTAGTAAGCCTGAATGGCGTGTAATGACCATATTGAGTTCTAAAAGCTGTCTTAAAGATGTCTTCATATTTAATCCTAACTTGATGATATCCAGACCTTAAATCTATTTTCGAAAACACCGTGGCTCCACGTAGTTGATCAAACAGATCATCTATGCGGGGCAATAGATGTCGATTTTTAATGGTCATCTTCTCCAACTGACGGTAATCTATGCAAAGTCGCATGGTTCCGTCCTTTCTCTTAACGAAGATGACAGGTGCCCCCCAAGGAGACACACTAGGTCGAATATACTTTTTATCAAATAGTTCTTTTAATTGGGACTTTAATTCATTAAGTTCAAGTATGTTTATTCGATAAGGGGCCTTTGAGATAGGTACTTCACCAGGTACCAACTCAATGGTGAAATCCAATTCCCTTTTCGTAGGTAGTCCCAGAATTTCTTTAAGGAATACATCAACATATTCTCTTAAGACTGGTATGTCTTCCAATTTTAATTTATCTGTTTTATTTAGATTCTCCTCATCAGTTATTGTTACTGCACAAGCTTTACATCCCTTCCTAACATCTCTCTTAAGCTGTAGAGCAGAAATCTGCCTTATGGTGGTTTTTCTAGGGATTCCTTTTACACTTCCTGGTTTTCCATCATTGTTTAAACATGTGAAGGTTTTATCATAACAATTTAAAATTACCCTATGCTGTTCTAACTAGTCCATACCAATCAATAAATCATAAGAACCAAGAGGCAATACATTAAGCTTTATAACAGTTTCAAAATGATCCATCACTACTGCACATTCTTTTACAAAACAAGTTACCTTCCTTTTAGCACCAGTGGCTAACTCAACCAACCAAGAATTTTCAAATTTTTCAACAGGTAACTTACATTTTTCTACCATTTTAGGTGCAATATAACTGAGACTAGCTCCTGGATCAATTAAAATAGTTACAGGGGTTTGATTTATTATACCTTCTACTTCCACCATGGAAGTCTGATATTTTGCTTGTCGATTCTCCAAGGTTGCGTTGATTCTGGGCATGGTCCTCACTAATTCACCAACAGTCATCTCCTCCTGTATGGTATGAATATTGCTAACAATCTTCTTCCGATTAGGGCATACTGAAGCATAGTGTGGGCCATTACACTCCCAGCACTTTATAGGTTCTTTGTGCTCAAATTTCTTGGTATAATTACCATGGTTATTAGTTAGTTCTTTACCCTTGGAATTATTCTGATTGTTTGGAGAATTATTCTTATTTCCTTGGAAGTTCTTATTATTAGGATAATTTCTGGCCTTATTGTTCTTAGAATTTATGTTGGGCACAAAATCCTTCTTCTTTTGTTCATACTGGTTATTATTTTTCTTGGCTTTCTAGTTGGCCAAGCTTTCCTTCTTCCAATTCTGTTCAAAACAAAAGGCTTTCCTCATGGCTTCTTCCAAAGTCTTTGGATTTTCATATTCAATCCTGTCCTTAATATGATAAGTTAGATAGCTGAGGAATCGCTATACCTTTGGTTTATCATCTACAAGGCATGGCACATACCTAAGTAGAATAAAAAACTTACTGTTTAGATATTTCATTGTCATTGATCCTAATCTAAGCTCATAAAATTATTTTGCTCTCTCTTCATAATATTGCTCAGACAAAAATTTCTTTTTAAAGTACCTCTTGAAGGTACTCCAATTTACATTCTTCTCTTTAATTCCTTTAACTCTCTTCAAGTCCTGCCACCAAATGCCAGCCTTTCCTGAGAGGTCGTAGATAACCATTCTAGCCTCTAACTGGTTAGAATATTTATATATTTGGAAGTACTTTTTCATCCCAGATAACTAAGATTCCACTTCCTCCCCCTTCTCAGTCTCTCCATTGAATGTTGGTGGTTTTATCCTTTGGAATTCCCCAGAAATTTCCTCATAAGGTTTGTATTTCCTCTTTTTAGTGTAATGATTATCATCACTACTATCACTAGTAGAATGGAAATTTTGTTGTTCACCATACACCTCAGAAGATGAACTGCTTTCATCTTTAGTATGTTTCATCTTTTTAGATTTACGTTGATGACTTGTATCTTTTGATTCAACTCTTTTACCCCTACCCTCAGTTTGAAACCTTTCTGTTAGGATTTGATTTAGCTCCTCCTAAGCCCTCAGAATCCTTTTATTCCCTCATTTTACAGAATCCATTTCAGATTTTAGGTCTTTTACAGTTTGTAACAGTTCTGAGGAATTGGTAGTTAAATCCTCTGGTATAGGATCTCTTGGTAAGTTTCCTGGTTCAGTAACTGGAGATTCCTCCTCTGCATATTCTTCCATCCTTTCCATACCTGTTTGTTAAACTTTAGAAAACAATTTCTCTATTGAATAACATTTAAAAGAAAATACATCAGCATAATAATTCAATTTACTGTTTCATAAAATCTAGTTGGGCTTCATCAAGGCCTAGTGTTTGAACCTTGTGCTCTGATACCACATGTCAACACCCCAAAATTTCACAAAAATTTAAAATTTTGAGATAACATAAAATGTTTACAGTTGCAGGTAAATAACTGCCAGCAGCTATTATACGATATGAAATAGACAAATAAAAGTAACCATTTAACTTTAACACATATAGACTAACATAGTTTTAATTTTGATATGTGATGTAAGTAATCTGCATTCGATTATTTAGCTCTACTGATAGTTTAAATGTCAAGTAGGTGAGGAGTCATTTTTCAACTGGGGCTTACTTAGCGATTGCTAACGTATCTTGATTTCTGGATCTTTACAGGCTTGACAGGTAATCTTTGACCTAGTAAAAGTTCGTTAAGGCGATAAATCAGATATATTTCTCTTAGCGTAGAATATACTGCTAGAGTAAAAGTTCTACTTAGAAGACTCAAGATTCTGCAAGGTAAAGTAATGTTTCTTTTACTTGATCTACAATATTATTTTACTTAATCTTTGTCTCGTAGAGGTTATTAATGTCACCCTACTATTTGTCTCTTAACAGTAAGATCTTTATGATAGATAAAAATTTCCTTCTAACTTTACTCTAACTGATTTCCAGTTCTTAAAAGAGTTCATGATAATATTTCATAACTCTTCCTTAGACATAAGAGTCTATTGCTATTATCATCATAATAATTAAAGCGCTACTTATCATCATACAAATAGACCTAAGTCTTTCGGAACATAAGCCTATTGTATTCTTTTCAACTCTGTTTCAATTAGGACTCAACATGGTTAAATTATTAGCTTAACATTGTTTGTAGTTTATGAGATATCCTCTACATAAAAATCGTCAAGATCGTGGTTGGAAATCCCATTTTCTTCATGAACAACATAATGTGACAATTTCACATTACCCTACTATTTTCTTATATGTGAATAAGATGCCATAAAAGCCTAAAGAGTTTACTATTCTAACTCTAAATTTTAACTTCATCTTGATTCGATTCGTCTTAGAACTTGGTAAATATTATGGAGTTCCACGATCATGTACTTATAGATTTACATCCTACATCTAGTACTATAGATCCCTTTTTGAGTGTAGGAACTATTCTTGTGTATAAGTGTTATTATATCTTTATACACCTTATTAGTTTTAATTCTAATTCTTATAACTTAACCATTCATAGTTCATAATTATAAGACCAAGTTACTTAAATTCTTTTCAAACCTGTTCAAGCTTATACTAACCTCTTAATCTTTTTCTTACAAGTTTGATTAAGAAAGGTTATAAAATCCTTACAATACTAGGCATCGAATTCATAAATAAAACCTTTGAGAAACAAGTGCATCGAATCCATATGCAATTCAGTTCTTTACCAAAGCTATTTATAAGGTTAAACATTATGTTTAAACGTTGTTATAACACTTGTTCATTGTCGAGGCTTGACTTTGGTTGGCAATGATATGATTTGGACTTTATGTGATAACACATTATTACTACATGCATAATGTAATTGATTTAACAAATAATTGGGTTCGAATGATTTGCAGTGGAGACTATATGAATAACCCACCTTGAACTGAAAAATATTTAAGTACACGTGGAACTCTCCTCGCCATGCAATACGTGACTTATAAGCCTTACCTTGCAACCCTAAACTTCATTGCTTCAATGAGGGTTTTGGTCTTTGCTTCGTTGGGTTCACTGCAGCCATGAGGGCTCGCAGTTGCTTGCCTCTAGCTCCACTGTCTGTGCATTTTCTTTGAAAAGTTGTTGTTTAGAGGTGAGAGTTATAACGCCATAGCTCGTGAATGAGTAAATTTGTTTGCAAACAAACTTCTTGTATATGAGGATTGTACTACACAATTGGCAGCTTCATTGTGGAAATCGTGGTTGAGCCACTATATTGGCTTGCTCTTGCTCTAGTTGTCGATGTAGTTGAAACTTGAACTCAGATGCCTCCCTCTCAAGTGAATGCAAGGTTTGCTGTGCTCATGGTGTCGGTCTGCCTTCATCTTAACTTTGGATTCAAACATTACAGGTATACATCGTTTTTAAGAAGTTGAGAAATATAACAATTTACCGTTTCAGTTCTTTACACCAGTTTCTAAATATGTTTAGGTTTTCATCTTGTAGGTGACAGTTCACAGAACCTTTGGAAGGAACCACTCCACAAAAGGACCGGCGTACAGTCTACGAGTAAGCCCTGGTTACAAATGGCTCTCCCTACTTGTGCAGACATTAGGGGGAAGTTTACAATTGGAAGAAGTTACGGCATGGTTTTTACCCAGTCTTGGGTTGTTGTTCTTCAGTTTACTAGTTTTGGTTTTTGTTTAAACCCTTGCTTACAGCAGGGTAACTCCGGATCAAAGCCATGATTTGTAAATGCTTGTTTCTCGTGTTTTTATAAATGTTTAATACTTGGTCTGTTGTTTTTCATTATTTAAAACCCCATGTTACAATATGGGTGCACCAACTTTAAGTTGGTTTTTGTACTTTGTTTAAGTTTAAGCCTTTTCGGCCTGTCAAGCAACACACAGTTTCTTTTAAAAGCATAAGGGTTTTCCTTTGAGCTCGGACTCAGTTGATCTTAAAGCTATTATGGTAACTTGTAAAGTAGAGTTTTTACCCTATTCACCCGAGTAATAACAATTTTATTGTGTATTATTTATTTTACATAAAATACTGTTAATGGCTTGAAGACTGTTACTTAGTCATTTTATATAATTATTTTACCTATAGGCTCAGAAATTTCAAGCTAGGGTTTCCTAAATGAAACCCTTGTTTTTGAATAATTCTTTCAATTAATTTGAGTAGGTTCTTTATTTGTAAAACAAATATTGTTTTTAAATTAATATTATTATCTGTATATATATTTTTGCTATAAAGACTGTAACCAATCTACAATAGTTCAATTGTTCAATGATAATGTTTCGAATAGTAGAATTATAGCTTACCTGTTTTTCTTTTATTAAAACAAAGAAAATAATAAAGGGTTTCGACCCTGTAGTTACTCTTCTTGTATAAACCTGTCAATAATTTCAAATTAGTTTTTACATAGATCTGTAATGTTAAAATTAATTATAATCGTATTCTTATTATTCTTACTGAAATGTTAGCAAGAATTCTTATTAGAGTTATTTGTAGCATCCATTTAGTAACTAGTCTGTTTTTGATAAAGAATAAATATTTTCCATAAAAACCTTGCTTGTTTACAGTAACTATTGTCTTAGTTTAGCTAACATTATAGTAAATAAACTAAGTAATATAGTTTATTTCTTTGTTTATCTGAATGTACTAAGTAGTTTAACTGTATCTTTTCTACTGCATTTACAATTAGTTATTAAATAAAACACAAAGGAAATAGTGATAACATAATACAGTTTATTCTCATGTACTTGAGTAAAAGAATACTTCATTTATCTACTAAGGTATCTTTTTAACCTAATAATTCTTCTACCTGTAATGGAATACTGCTACTTCATTATCAGTATATTTACAATAACAAAGAACATAAATAACCAGGTTATTGGTCTTTTGATACTAATCTACATATTGCAATGAAATACTTTGCTATTATGAAATGAATATTACATCTATTCATTTCAGTTTCTACTCATTTCCTTCATCTACTTTAAATACTATGCCTATGTTGGAGTACGGTTTGGTCCTTCTAGATGTGGAAAAACACAGGTTAGAATTATTTTTCATCTATTCAAATTTATTTCTTCAAATATCTAAAAGATTAGTAACTCTAATATTTTGCAACTAAATATTTAACATTTAGATTCACTTTTAACCATTTAACACAGTAAAACAAAAATATTGTAGAACCTAATTAAGTTGGACAACAACATCGTTAGGAGGCTGTTCCTCCCTACCAACTTCTGGAGAGCGCCCAAACAACGCTTCCTCAGGACCCCCGAGCCTGTTCTCGGTCTCCTTAGTTGAGAACTGGTGGAGGAAGCAAACAATAAACTAGTCCAATGACTCAGTAATGACTCTGCACTCAACAGTAAGATCCTTCAGCTAAAAAGATGCACTAGATCACTTAGCAGTTAACCCCTCAAACTCTTTCCACAAATTCCCTTGGCATTGAATTTCTCTGAAGTACATTCACCTGAATGATCACTTCTCTAGAAAATGAGCAGCCTCAGCTCTCTTCAGTGGGCATTTTTATAAAGATTGCCTAGGTCTTTTGGGTCAGTTGTCATTAATTGAGCCACCTGCTCTGATCCCACTTTCTTGGGGGATCTTGAACCCAAACGTAGGGAGGTTGCCACCTGCAACAGTTGGAAGAGGTTTGAGGATGCTGCCACTTGTCTGTTTGCTCTCCACCCAGTCTCCTCCACCAATTTGACTAGTAAACACTCTTTTAACAACTCTCCTAAGCTGTTGTCTCCACTTTCATTTATTTATAATTAAAATATTCAGAATTACATTTAATATCCTTGAATCTGCTGAGTCATCACTTGCAACTTAGCATAAAATTTAACATATTGTCTTTGAATAAAATCAAATAAAATAACATTGTTTTTTTGCAAAATTGGGGCATGTGACAGATGGGCTCATCATTCCTGTAGGCTTCCAGTCATAAGGACCAGTCCCCTCTTTCAGGGTGTGCTAGCACAACATATATTTACATTCACCATCATCTTCATTAGGATTTGAAATTTTCAGCAAGGATGGCGATGGCATAGACCCCTGACCTTCTTTCCCTCGGTGCGAGACTTCATTCAGACCAACTGCCCCTAGCAATGAATACTATGCACCGTGGGATTTTAGTCCATAGCTTTGTCCAGAGGTCTTGGTGGGATATCCATTTGGCCGAAGATCCCTAGTTTTTCTCCCACAGTGGTGTTGCATTCCTTGAGGATGGTAACGCCTTTATCGGCCTTAGAAATTATTCCTGATGACATGCACATCTTTACCTCGATGGATGGGGCGGGTACTGCATGAAGGCCCAGAAGTGGCTGCATCTCCAAATAGTTCCTAGCAGTCACTGAAACCTATCGGGCAATGGAATCTCTGTTCAGAATAGTCATTACAGGTTTTAAAATCATGGTTCGCAAGGATCTCAGTGCAACAACAATTAATCTCCCTGAGTCTTTACCAGTATTCTTTCGCTCTGCATCTCAGAATAGCTCTGACCATGGCATTATAGCGATTCGGGCAATTATTGAACAATTATTAGCAGTGGATCCTACCTTGAGTCTGACAGATCTCGCACATGCCACTATCTAGCGACATAATGAAAACATGAATAGTCACGTGAGTTGTTGATCCAATTTTCTTATGTGGAGGTGCCAATAACGCCATCCCCTTGGTAGTGACGTCACGAAATTAATGGTAGAGGTGACCCTCGACCTCACTTTTAATCATCCTTCGGTCATTTCGTGGTGGGTGGAATTGATGCTCGTCACTCCCCTGACCCCCTCCTTATGACAATACCGGTGCATCCGTATTTTAGTGCCTTTCTTCCATACTGTACGACATGTAAGGTCATGCTTACATTCCTTCACCTCATCATTATGGTGCTCATTCTCCTCACGCGTGATAGGAAGCCACTCTCAGATCTTTGGGATGTGATCTACGTCGTCAATATTACCTGTCTCAGCCTTTATTTCGCAACCCATCTCCTCCTTATTTCCCCTAGCCTCTCATGCTGGAGAACAATCCCCAGCCATATATTTCCTCTAATCCATATCTCAGGTGATCAACTTTATGGCCCCTCCAACCCGCTTCATGATCCGCTCGCTGGTTATCCTTCACACAAGTTCTTATCTCAAATTAGTTCAAGGCAATTAATTGATCAACCCATCGAATCTCTGTCATTGAGGGCATGGGGTGTTATGTGATTTCGTATCGTATCCTTCCCTTATCCATTGTGCACCTTCCCATTGCGAAAACAGTTAGGGTCGATGATCATACTCTTGTCAGATCATCACCGTTCAAGGCGCACGACCTTTCCTTTGCTTCGCAGCCACCTTTCGTATTATTTTTTGTGCAAGTTAGGGCAGTGAAAGGATTCTTCTCTGTAGTTCTCTCTGATAGGGGGATATTGACCATTTAATATGGGTAAGTCTTTCCAACCTCCTCGTTATCGACTCACCTTTATTCTCCCTGCTCCTCCCATTGCGAATGTGCGCATATGCTGTAGACCTTTCTTGCTCTGATCATGATCGTTGGGAAACCGCTCGAGCCATGGATTTTGCATGTCCTCCTAGCTCAGTCCATCTGCGCACATCCCTCGTCATGAAATCTTCAACTCCTGCTACTCTGTGATGCCCGTCCTTGCAGTGACTACCTCGAAGTCGTCGAGCCCAGAAAGTTTCTTCCTATACCCCTTCTTGTCGGCCTACAACCACAGGAAACCATTCAAAATTTAGCACGAGTGCTAACACATCCCATGATCCAATTAACTATTGATAAACACATTTACATATCGATTAAGATAAGCCTTATATAGACCCACTTTACCTTATCAAAATATTTAGCTAAATCGATCTTTAATATTTCCCATCATGCTTATGATGATATTAGGATACAACATACAATACACATCTAGACAATATTGATACAGTAATGACATGTAATAACACTAATGAGAGAAAAAGAAATGCATTCAATGAAAAAATATTCAAAGTTGACACTAAAAAGAACATGTAAAAATAGTAATTAGAAAAATAGAAATGTGTTCACTGAAAAAATGATTCAAAGTTGACTCTTAAATAGGTTTTTTTTAATGTACAACGCAAGGCATTGTAGAATGACCCTCTACTACTCCCATTGCATCCTTAATACAACATTACCAATGGAACACATTGAAAAAAATTCATGTTGGGAAGTGATGTAGCAACATAGAATTTATGAAAATCACAAGGCCCGCCAATGGATCATGTTTAGCATCATCCAAAACTCAATTTTTTTCACAAAAGGTACATTGTATGACAATGCTAGAAATGATGCCAAGATAGTTTACTATAGTAGTTATGATTCATCAAATAAATACATTTGTAATTTTTATTTAGTTGGCATCCATTGATTTCTTACACTTCAACAATAGTTCATATTAATGAAAATTAATTTGGAGGAATTTTTATACGCCATGGAATGTTGTTCTATTAGTAACATTGGGATTGGATGTTAATGGGATTATTGGGATTTTGTTAGTAGATATTATATTGTAGTTTTGTTTGAGTGCTTCTAAATCTTAATCTTTGAATTATTATATTGACATTGGAATCTCGATGGTTTTTCCTAGCTCGCCTCATTATTTTTAGGCGGTGCGGTACTTTGGGTTGTTGCATATTTGGATCATTACACCTTACTTCATTTTTCTCTTGAATATGGCAAATATTAGTTTGTAATTTTGAGTCATAGCTAGTTGGGTTATAAGGTAAAGTTGTTCATTTGTTTTTAAATTTGCACTTTAGATTTGGGTTTGAGTCTTAGATAATATTAGGAGTGCATCCCAACACATAGATGATGATATGAGAATGTTTTTGTTGATATTTTAATGGTTGGTTGTAGCCATTAAGCACAAAATTATAGCAAGTGTAGGAAAAAGAAGGGATTTTGGAGAGAAATGGGGTGGTGGTGTTTTGCAAGGATATTAATGAGTGAACATGAAGTTTACATCCAATATCTTGTTAGTATGGATAGGAATTCAAAATTGTGAGTTAAATAAGAGTCCATTCCTATATATGTTCAAGAATAAAAACACATAGATGATGATATGAGAATGTTTTTGTTGAGATTTTAATGGTTGGTTGTAGCCATTAAGCACAAAATTATAGCAAGTGTAGGAAAAATAAGGGATTTTGGAGAGAAATGGGGTGGTGGTTTTTTGCAAGGATTTTAATGAGTGAACATGAAGTTTACATCCAATTCCTTGTTATTATGGATAGGAATTTAAAATTGTGAGTTAAATAAGAGTCCATTCCAATATATGTTCAAGAATAAACCACCTTGTGTAGAAAAAAATTGTAAATGGCAATGAAAACAACCCAAATTATTTCAATGCCAATTATCGATGATGGGTTAGCCATATACTTACATGTAAGAACTTGTAATGATGACGAGGACAATCATTTATTTATGATCATATTTAATATTAATACATAATGCATGAAATGTATGATAATACATCTTTGATAGATGAATTTCCATCATTTTAACATAATATATATGGTTGTCACACATATTATATATATTTTTCATATAGATTCATAATAATTTACATGATAAAAGTAAATATTCATCATTTGTATAATAATTTATGACATTGTATGGCGGAGGGTAAATATCATGAAGCATGGGATGGAATTTTACTATAACTTTTATGTATGGGCTTTTTAAACCATTTTTTCTTTAAATTTTTTTGATAGATCTTTATAGAACGAGGGATCTTAATGTTTTGAGGGAAATTCCTCTGTAAGGTATATGATTATGAGTTTTTATTCATTCTTTTTGAAGAATCAAAATATGGTTGCTCTGATGCTCAATGATATACTCATATTATTTTGACCTTTCCTTCCATACTACATTCAAATATTATTAGTTAAATCCTTTATCAAGAATCTATAGATACAAAAAAAGGGAACAACATTTCATTCTATTGTGAGAGGTCATTTATAGTGTACAATCGGTACCATTTATCTGAGCCTTACAACAAGGTTAAATTTTCAACCAAAGTAGCATTGCATTAACCACTTTGCTATACTTGGGTAGGAAGAGAAACTAGGTATTTAGATTATGCCTGAAGTATAACATGCAAATTATACAAAGAATATGTTGAAGCAATATGGTGGAAAAGTGAGAAATACTTTCTTTTTCACTAGGGGAATCGACAACAAGGGACGCGGCTGGTACTCACGCGACATAGGGTCCAGGGATCCAATCTTGCTACTGTTATACCCCTAGTTGCATCCATAGGGTCCAAAGCATGGTGCACTGGTAATTTTGGGGGGATTTAGACATGAGACCTTCCATTTACAAAATTTCAACTTTACAACTTGCTTTTCCCCCCCACAAGCGAAAAAGTGAGGCCTACCTAACCTTTCCTCCTTTTATGATTTATTTTCCCCATTCGATTAGCCCTTCTCTTATATTGATTAGTTGTCCTCTTACTTGGTTCTATACATTATAGTTCTTTATGAACTACATATTATGAGCTAATGTTTCTGTACATCGATTATAGGAAAGGAAAAATAATACAAAACTAGGGCTCTTATAGATAACACTAGTAGGACACTAGGTGAAAACTTGTCATTAGAAAATCTATCCATTTTCTATAATAATGTGTATATTTTTGGCTAGTTAGGATTATAGTATTTTTATTTTAGTTGAAATCAACACTGGGTTATCGAGTCAAATAGAATTTAGCAACAAATATTATTGGAAATTTTAAGGTTTGTGCAAATTGGAACCTTCTCCTACTCAAGAACCATGATCCAAGACCAATTATTGTGAAATATTTTAAGAAAACCCCTTAACCTCACCTTGTAATGGTTCCAAGAAGTGGAAATTTCATTTCATACTTCGCTAATGCAAATCTCATCATAATATAATAATGGAATTAGTAAATTGTAAGTTTTAAACCTGTGCAGATAAGCAAAGAATGCATATTCTTTTATGCAAAATAGAGATTACATCACAACATTCAGACATCAAACACAGAGATTCACCCTAGAAACCCTTAACCAAGAAAACCATCAAACCTTGGAGCCACACATCCTATTTTCTCATACTCATTATGAATAACTCACAATAAAATATAGATATTCTGCAACATCCAATACCCTAATTCATTAACTCGTATTATAAAATAAATCATAATCCCTTAATCATGATTAATTACATATTTTTATAAAATTTCCCAAAATAGGCCAAAAACAACCCAAAAATTTGCCGAAAGGATGATTGTCAGGAACACCTCCCCCTTCCATACATGCAAAGAATATAACACATAGTCAACACAAATTTTGAAAAAGACATTGAAATCCATCACATATCATATATGTTGACACATCCACTGTTCACAAACATGTCATGATGGCTTTAGATCTACGGTCCAATTGAAGGTAAACAAGGACCTCACAACCTCCTCAATCACGTATTCCCACTATACATTGTATATACATTCAATGTTTGTTATCGCTTAAAACATTCATTTCTATTAGCAAGGGGGATGTAACTATCATTCACATGTGAGTTAATAAGAAACATGCAAAACATATTAAACAAATTTTACACGATTTTATAAATAGACCATCTAAAGTAATGCTCCTATTTGTTAACATGCCTTCCACTTAGTGCTGAAATTTGACATTTACTATTGCTCATTAAACAAAAAAATCATGATATTCCAATATTTGTGTTTCCCTTCAATTGACATTCACATAAACTAATGGCGAGAGAACTTTAGTTTCATATAAGTGTATACACTATGAATTTGAAATTGACAATTTCTCTCATAGGTCCAAAGTAATATAATCAAGAAATAAATAACACATTTTCAATATAAATACAAGTAGAAAGTAAAACAAGGCATATTAACAATATTTTAGCATATTGGATATGGAAAAGTTAACTTAATAATGCTTAAATATATTTACAATTCTAAACTTTTGTGTTTTGAAGTATATTTAAACATTTAAATTTCATGACAATTTAACATAATTGATTAAGAGTGAAACTTTAACTAGAATAGCAATTGCTCCCCTTGCAATTTAAATTTTAACAATTAAAGTATTCATTAATTGTTCATATAAGAATGGAACTAAAATAGTAACATAGTCAATGATAACTCATATTATTCCTAACTTTATAATCACAAGACAATTGCCAGAAGTTCAAATTTTAACAATTCAATGATTTATTCGTTGTTAATAGAAGACCAGAACTAAAAGAGTAATATAGTTAATGATAATTCATATTATTCCTAACTTTATAATCAAGAAAGTGGACACATTTGTTGATTTTCATGGTAAATATATCTATGATTTATTTGTAATTTCTAATCACAAAGGAGTAGTAGAGGTTGTTGAAAACGAGACAACTAGTTAACCTAACTATTATTGGGAGGTTCTCTCAATTGATACAGTTCTCATAATGGATATGATATTCCATAACTGATATGAAAATTCATTTAATAGTTATGATTAGGAATTATATATATTTTTCTAGCTCAAGAGGAAAGTGGGTGGAAAGATTGTAATCTCTATTATTAAGCAATAAGAATACCAATATCTTGCCCCATGAATGCTTCCTTGATGTATTGTTAGGGCTTTACCATGTAAATATTATGTCCAATGGTTTCTATTGTGTTATTGTGTATTATATTCATGTTCATTCTTTTTGCAAATATGTATTTCATATGCTAAGATCCCTATCAAGTGGTATCCTAGAAGAGTTAGGAAATCAAAGGCAATACATTCCAGTGATATGCAAAGGGAGGAGGTGCATATAGTGGAGGAAGGAGAATATCTTGAGAACGAGATCTTACATTGAGTCTATCCCCTTTATGTGTTTGATCCTTGTGGACAAGACAAAGCTATCACATAGTGATGGAATCCCACAAGAGGGAGAATGAAGAGTCACAACAAAAGAGTTTGAAAACTATGTCTTGGTAGCATTTTAGAATAGACCACACTTGGACATAGATATGTAGAGGGGAAACCACATTTTTATTGTGTGTGGGTAGATTGATGTGCATGGAGGACATTTACTCAAATAAGAAGAGCTCGAGTGGATGCATGCACAACTAGCCAAGAGAGTGGAGCTCTTGTGATCTATCAAATGAGCATACCATGATGGCATCAGATCATAATATAACCTAGCTTGGTGACATGCCACACTCGAGATCGACTTGTGTGACCCAAGGGACTACCAAAAAGGGAATAAATCCTTCTACGAGTGGTTCAATGGTATGATTGATATCATAAATGGCCAAGAGGTTGAACTTGTGCAATGTCGACTATATGATGACATCATAGTGGCACATGGAAGGAATCAAAGCAAGATTAGTAGAGAATGAAAGAATTTGATAAGCCTTGAAATTATGTTGAGACGGAGTTATGGTTAAGAAATGGAAAGGTGAACATATTTGGAAAGTGATGGTGGTAAGTGTAAAAGAAACAATAGAAATGGGGTGATGGTATAGTCATTCTGACAATTTGATAAAAAATAAACAATAATAGAGTTGAAATTTATTACATGTAATGGACAATTACTCACAAAGGTATTGACTGGTTAAATGAATCATTGAGCTAATATTGTCACATGGTTCTCTGGGTCCATAATTTTGGTAGCATGTGATATTGTGATCTTGGTCTGCATATAATGAAGTCTATTAGAAATCTTAGTGAACTCCATTGTAAATGGGCTTGGAGGTGGGTCGGAGTTGAGCTCACTTTTTTGACTTGAGATAGATTTGGTGAAGGTTTTGAATTCAAAGTTTGAGGTGGAGCACTAAAGGTGTCCAAGGTGGTAATAAAGGCTTCAAATATTGGAAGCTTTTAAAAGATGGAAGGGAGTATCTATTCTATATAAGGAAGAAGATAAATATACTTGTTTATGGCATCAATAATTGGTCCATATGAGCAAGAAAGGGATCAAGGTACTAGTAAACCACAAGTTATTTCTATATTTAAAATCTCTAAATTTGAATTTCTGCAAGCATTGTGTTTTTGGGGAAGTAGTGTAGACATATGTTTAAAACAGGTAGTCATGCATATAAGGGTATTCTTGATGTTTGCGAGTCATCCCCGTTAATTTCTTTTGGAGTATCGTCATATTTAGTAATATTTATAGATGATTTCTCCTAAAAGGCGTGTCTATAAAATAAAAGTTGGTGTGTTTAAGCAATTTAGAATTTTAGTTGGAAAGAGAACTAGCAGGACAATCAAGTGTTCAAGAATAGATACTGGGGGGAATTCTACATCTTTTGAATTTTAAAATAATTGTAAGGAAATGGGACCGAAAGGCATAAAACCACATTTTCCACTCCTCAACAAAACATTGTATCAAAAGCATATGAACATGACACTTTTATAGAGAGCAAAGAGCATGCTTAGTAATGCCAAGTTGCAACAAGAGTTGTGGGTAGAATAAATCACTACAACTTTATATCATGTAAATAAGTCACCATCAATTGTATTAGACTGTAAGATTCTTAAAGGGGTATGGACATGTCATTCTTGTGGTTATTCAAATTTGAATTTTTTTGGCTGTGACGCCTATTCTCTTACTCCAAACATCAACATTCTAAGTTGGATCCGTAAATCAAAGAAGTGTGTATTTGTTGGTTATGGTGATGGAGTTAAGGGATAGAGATTATAGGATCCTGCTATCCACAGAATCATAATTAACATAGATGCAATATTTTTATATGTGGAACAACTAGAGGGGTATGTTCAGGATCACAACAAAATATTTGTTTGCAAGCTCAAGAAGTCATTGTGTGGCTAAAAGCATAGACCCATGCATTGCTATAACAAGTTTGATTCCTTCATGATTAACCAAGGTCTTACAAGTGAGTATGATCATTATGTTTACTTCAAAAGTTTTGAATAATGGCATATTCATTGTCTTAGTATTTTATGTCAACAATATGCGTGTATCAAGAAAACACACGGTTTAGATGAGCAGGTCGATGGATCACTTTGATAGGATAATTGATATGAAGGATGTGGGAGAAAAAAAACAAATATTGTACATAGAAATACACAGAGAGTGTAAAATGGTAGGCTATGGTTATTACAATAGAATTATGTGGACAAAATACACATGAGATTTGGTATGAATCATGTTAAACTAGTAAATATTCCATCTTTATTGCCTAATATTGAAGAATAAAATAAGTTATATGTCTTGTGTATCGTATGTTAGTGCAGTAGGAGATATGATGTATGTGATGGTATGTACAAGATCAAAGATTTCATATTTAGTTGTTGTTGTTAGTGGGTACATGGAAAATCCAGGAAAAAGCATTGGGCATCAATGAGATGAGTGCTTTGAATCTTAGAAGCATAAGTGTTTATTGTATCATGAGTAATGGTTGTATTAGTTCAACTTGTGAATATATTGATTCAATTTTGTAGGTGATTGGAAAAAAAGAGATCTTGTTTAGTGGAGGTGGAGTGACCTTTTAGAAAATCCATACATAAGAAAATTATGCCAACACATCCGCAGAAGTTGCGGTGGTGTTTGGATTCTCTTGTTTATAGAAAATGTGATGAATATGCCTAAGCAAAGTATTATATTCAACCTAATTGTTATTGGGAATTTCTCTCAAGGGTAATGGATATGGAAGTTCATGTAATAGTTACGATTAGGTATTATATA
>LPNX010786281.1:0-26743 GCA_001517045.1 Pseudotsuga menziesii
TTTTAGTGGGATTTTCAGGGAAATATGGTAGGTAAATGGACGAATGAGCCATGAAATGGGGGAGATGAGGTAGTTAACCATTTTTGGGTGTTAACACTATTTTTACAGAGCAAAAGTTTATCAAGCATGATTGTCATGGGAACCGCATTGATGCCAAGTTGCATACCCATAGACTCCCTCTAGAATTTCGAGTCGAATCACTATTTGAGGGTGAGTTCCTTTGTGAGGAGAATCCAATTTTTCATGATTTAGATGCAGACAGATGTTTTAGTGCTGACCTATATCCTCCACTACCTCCTGAAGATCTGTATCTGTCATTTAATGACTTTGAAGACGATGAAGACAGCTACAGATTTGATTGTTGCTGCGGTGGTGTCAACATCGATGACAAGAAAGTGTGCATCTGTCGACATGCACGTGATCCATACGATTGAGAATCTGCTTTATGTAAAGTTTTCTTGTTTGAAAGCTGTGGTGGGCCGGTTTTTGATGCTCCACTCTGTAATTTGTCTGGCACATTTGTTAGTTTGTTGGCTATGTCTATAAAGTGTTTCGGCTAGTAGTTTGTCTGTCATAATGAAGTTTGGGTCCCCATATGTCTTCGGACCATGAAGGGATGAGATAATGATAGTGCGGTCCCACTATCACCCTGGAATCTCTCTTTATGACTTGTTAGTGTCAGTTTAGAGTTACTGGGTGACTGGCTAGTGTTGTATAAATAAGGGCCTTGGGCCTCATTCTGAAGCATTCAATTCTGGAGTCGCTCATGTGCTGAGCTCTGTTTTTTGAGTCGAAGAGTATGCTCTGCAGCTTTCGCTTTGTGGTATAAGATTGCATCAGAAATTCAATCTGAAAATGTCTAAAGTCTGTAATTGCCATAGCATTTCAAAGGCATACTAGTTGGAGTTTGTTGTTGCAGTGACGAGCGTTTCAAAGGCATAGTTGGATTTTGTTGTTGTTGTTGTTGCCATAGCATTTCAAAGGCATACTAGTTGGAGTTTGTTTGTTGTCGCCCTCCGAAGCCGATCTACCAGAATGTTGTAATAAGCATGATGTTAATATAAAGAGTTTGGATGAGAAAAGCATAAAGATGATCTTGGTAGAAATTGGTATTAGAGCTAGTGAAGGTTTTTCTATAAGTGAATGTTTTTATGTTTATATTTGCTAAATCTGTTGTATTAAATTTCTGTATTGTCTGCTTGCAATCTTTAAAACTGGTCTTGTAGGCGGTGGAAATGACCGCTGAGTAAATTGCTGGGTGTGAGGGATTTGAAATAGGGTTGTTCGATGTCGTAGAGGTCATAGCCGTGGTTAGGCACAGTAAATCCTCGTAATCTTCCGGTGACTAACGTGAGCTAGAATCCTAGGTAATCATGGACCCTGCAATGGATACAGTTTTGCTCGCTACCTTAGATTGTGAGTCAGCTAATGATACATAGGTTTCATTGGCATAACGTAGATCATCCTTCTGTAATGAAGCATCCACTTCTAATATTTTATTATACATATCCAAGACCTGAATCCATCTGAAAATTGGCAGTTTCCTGCTATACTCCCAAAAGATGTGTATAAACTAAACTGGTGGTCTCTAAAAACTGCAACACAAATAAAAGTGTCTTCCATAGATGTGTTGTTCACAGATAAGGATGAACCAGTTCATATAAATATGTTGTAAAAATGTCAGATAGATTGGGAAAAAGCCCAAGGTTATAAATATGTACACTTAGGAGCTATTAAGCTTGGTTTGGGGTCACTAGTACGCCCATATTTACCAGTTTCCTCTTTGTGTGTAGCAATAGACACTTGGCATCGTACTTTTGCCGATGCAATAATTGTCGGTTTTACCGCTCCTCTGCATGATGGTCCTGCCTTTGGCACCATCTATCCAAAATATTCTGTTCGTTTGGAAGATCCATACATATACGATCTGCTCAAGGATTATATCCTACCTAAGGGTTTCAACATGGACACTGGATCAAATATCATCCAGTTAAAGGGTGCTATTGTCACTAGGTTTGGAAATGATACTCTTCCCCCACTATGGTCACATGTGCATCAGAGTTCACACTTGCATAGCATGGTGGAATCTGATAAATCTAAACAATCTACCCCAGTTACATTCGATTGGACCGGCATAAACTATCCCAGGCAATGGGAAGTAAAATACAAAGAACTGAGAAATAATGAGAGACTAGCTAATTCCTTCTTTACTCAACCTCTTACCTTTGATAGGACTACCAGTTCTTTCCGAGTCCTAGATGAAACCCATACCCATAGATTTACACCTCCACTAATCAGATCTACCTCCTCTGCTTCCTATCATAAAGCTAAGTGTTAAGCCGAAGCAAACTCTGTTTCTACCTCTTCCCCGCAACCATCCTTCTTTGGGTTGCATGAAAATGAACATCGTGGCCAGCATACTGAATGTCCTGCATGTCATAAGATTCTTCAGAGAATCCAGCATCATAAGAACAAGGATCCACCTACCTTAGGTATGTTCTCTCTGCCTAGGAGTAATACAGGAATGGAAGTTGTTAATCAAGGGAAAAGATCGTTACTTCCAAGATGAAATCTCCCAGAAACCCCTTTTCGACAATTCTCCATAGATGGCTAGATTAAAAAAGAATTTCTACCTTATAAGTCCTCAACCCCCTAACCAAACTGTCTCAGACGAGGTCAAGCTAGAAAACTGGGGTAATATGCAACAAAATTTAACTACACAGAATCTAGATGATATAGCTCAAGATATCATCTCCCTGAAAACACAAATGGCAGAAGAAAAACAAAAAATAGAATCAATAACAACAAAGCTTGAGTTGCTGAATCATCTCTTGCATGATTCAACAAAAATAAAAATAGCAGTAGAGATTGCTGCTACAAAAACAGATAAAAGGCTAGCTGTGCTAGAAGAGCTTTTGACAAGACTGAAACATTAAAGAAGAAATCTCATGTTGTCAGTGATCATGTCTTTGCCTTAGCTACAAAAGGACATCAGAGAAAGTCCTCTCATTCCAAGAGTCTTTCTTTTGGTCAGTTTAGCATCTCTGAGGATGATACTCGACCTGAGTATGATTTTGGTCAGAGTGAAGAAGATTTTAAAGAAATAAGAAATTGGGTTGGTGAATTCAAGAAATTCCCCCCTACACTTGACCCAAAATATCTTGCAATGATGTCTCTAAGACATCAAGAAGAAGGCAATTCTTCTGTCATGAGCCCTCCTCCTCCTCAGCCTCATTTTGATGTCCATATGCCAAATGTAAATCCATCCACAACTCCTTCTCATAGATTCCAATTTGGAATCAATAGTATGAATAACTTGTTGTCCCAGATGCTAGAACAACTAGTTCTGAATATCCAGTGTCAGACCCATGTTGATATAAAAAATGCAATACAGATGCTTGGACAATGGTTCTTTATAAGAAACATCAAGATAATAACCTTACTGGTCAAAGTTTGGGTACGCAACTAGTTGCAAGTCTTTCAGGCCTTGCATTTGAGTGGTGGAGATGGCTCCCACAAGAAGCTCGTAACGAAATGCTATCTGCTAATGATGTTGACCAGTAAATCCTTCAAGGTCTCGGTAAGGAATTCTATGGCCCTGATGAAAGAGAAGACTATGACCATTTAGCTTCACTTTTTATGTCTACTAGATTGTGTGATATAAGCAAAAGTGAAGATTATTTTTTCTAGATGCAAAACCTGCTAGTTTCTTCAAGTAAGTCTGGTGAGCCAACATATTTGAAACATTACCTGAGAAGCTTTCCTAGTCATGTCCCTGATGTAGTTGAACAGTTCCTGAAAGATAAGCATATCAATATCAGAGGTATGTCTTTGGCACAACTGAATGCTTATATTCTAGAGACTTGACAAGAATATTGTCTTGAACATCGAGTCAATAAAGATTTTAAGAGGCACCAAGGAATGTATTCTGCATCTTTCTGCAAAGATGTTGCAAGAATGCCTGATTGGGGATGTGGAGCACACAATCGAGGTCACTTGCACGAATCCTGCACATGCAAGAAAAAGAAAAAGGGATTCTATACTAGCAGCCCTCGATATCATCCTGCCAAGCCATATAAGTATAAAAAGAAGCATGGTTATCATAAGTTTGAAAAAAGATATCCTTCTAAGTTTCGAAAATCTCAATCGAAACGTTATGTCAAAAGAAGAATAGAAAGGAAGGATAAAGACACATGCTTTATTTATGGCCAGAAAGGTCATTGGGCTGGTAAGTGCCCTAAAAGAAAGTACAAACCAAAGCTTGCAGCCTTGTGTTCCAAGTTAGATCCACATTGGTGGGATCTATGTGTTTGTTCTAGAGATACTCCTCCACCTTTCAGAGAAGTAATCCTTTTGCCTGATGACTCCGAGAATGAAGATTCTAAACCTGCTTCAGATTTAGATGTTGCTCTTGACAAATTTGATCCTTCATCTGACTTAGATTCCAACTCTGATTCAGCTTTGGATGCAAATTTGGGAGGATGTGAGCCACCCGATTTTGATTTCTCTTTATATATGTTCTCTTTCAGCCAAAAAGCCTCCATTGAAAAACAATTGGTTGATATTGATTTGTAATTATCTTCTGTCCTTGCTTTCCAATATATCTTGAGAAGAGATCTCAAGGAAGAAAAGAAGAAGATCTTAAGTCTTCTTGAGTGAACCAGCAAAGGAAAAGGGAAAATAGATACGCCTTCAGATATTCCTATACACTATAATCTAGCTGATATTTATAGGAACTACCCTGATGAGTATGAGTGAAGACAGAGTTATAGAAGAGACAAAGAGAATATGCTTAGGCTCCAAATTAAAGAAAAGCAACAGTAGTTGAAGAAAATAGTTTCTGAGATAGAAAGCTTAAAATAAATGTTAATTATACTGGTAACTGAGAAAGAGCAGTCTTCTGATGAAGAACTCAGCAAACATCTTGAACAGGCTATGAAGAACCCAGAACAAAAAAAAGTCTCTCCTCCGTCTTCCCCTGATCCAAACTTAGGTCTATTCCAAGGTCCTAAGCTGTTTATAAATCTTATATTTTGTCCTCCTGAATATAAGTCTTATTCTTTGAGTTGTATGGTGTACTCTAGTTGTCAGTTAAATCTTGCCAGAGGATCAACTATTCCTTCATTTTATTGGGAAAAGTCAACAGACCATGGTTTAGCAATGGAAGGTACTCCCGTCTCTCTGACTAGTAAAGTAGCAGATTTCCCTATATAGATTTCTAATAAGTCTGAATTTTTGTCCTTGTGTAGATTGGATAGTATCAAGGAAGATTGTATCCTTGGTTTTGAGTTTCTCCTTAGAGTCAGCCCGTTTTCCGTAGATAAGTTAAAGATGTTGTCCTCCTACACTGTGAATGGTCAGATAGTCATTTGTCCTTTATCATTTGAAACACAAAGCAACTGTAAAGTTGTTGCGCCTGAACCTGTGTCAAAACCCAAGGTTGCTGAATTGTATAAAATGGAGCGCTGTATCGCCTATGCAGAAATGCATAAGGAAAAATCTCTAGCTGATATATCTGCTAAGCTGATCAAAGATTGTTGTTCAGAAATTCCTAATGCTTTCTGGAAACATGAGAAATACTTTGTAAGTTTTCCTTTTGATCCACTCCAGAAGATCAAGCCAATGAAAGCTTCAGTATCAACCCACAATTACAAAGCTTACAAAGCTAAAGGAAGGCGAAGCATTTTTATGGACATGTTTTATGCTAATTAACCTACAATTACACAATTAAGAAAGGAAAAGAAATTTTTATCCATGCTAGGTTAAAAATTGTACAAAAGTTTAATTTAAAAGTTTAAGTTGCCTTACTTTGTTATTTAGTTTTGTTATTTAACTTTGTGAAGTAAGTTATCATGCAGTACTTGTTATATTTTGTAAGTGTGTTTGATTGTATGCTAGTTGTATTTGTAACTATATATTGTTATGTTGGTTTTGTTTTAAAGTTTAACTTCCTTTATGCAAGGACGTGTTGTGTTGCAATTATCATTATCAAAGTGAAATTATAACTTCACAACTTTAAACATCAAATTTAAAAAGTGCTTCAAAACATACAAAATGATATTCGACAATTACCTAAATTATGATAAACAAAATCACAAATGAAATTCCATGAAATTTATGTTATTGGTTAACAAATTTAATTACAAATACAACTACTTAAAACTGTGATTTTAGTTTTTTTTAGCTTCAGTATTAGTTGCGTGTAATCCTTATACAATTTTCTTTCTCAACTATTAAAATTTTGTCCCATTTTAAAACTCACAAAAAAATCAACCAAAGTTGCAAATCCATGTAGGCTTATACAATTTTATTTCTCAACTATTTAAATTTTGTCCCATTTTAAAACTCACAAAAAATCAACCAAAGTTGCAAGTCCATGTAGGCTTTGATTTGTTGAGCCAAATTCAAGGTGAGGTAAGATTGTTATCCTAGTCATTTTTATTTGAATTGGGCCCTCCATCAACCATTGGAACAGTAACCTGCTAATACCTCGTAGTTTGGGGAAACCACTAACGGCCTCAAGCTTTTCCAATGTCATCAACTCCTGAAACCTGGTAGTTGTTCTATCTTCTGGCATCTACCAACATTTAGTATTCAAATTTGTGTGAGTCGCGCCAACCCTTGTATGGTATCAAGTGTTGAAACAATGACAACCAAAGTCCCACAGAATTGGATACGAGCATCTTCTAGATCCCTATTATTATGCCTTCAGTTGAGAGCAATCAATTTAAGTTAGAATATGGATAGGGGTGCAATTAATTGGTTGGTTTTATATAACTATGTAAGAGATCCTATATATCCATTTAAGCCTGTAGAGGCAAAACAATCTAAGAAAATGTAAGGAAATGGTTGTAAGCTGTTGTAATCTCCATCTTTGAGCAATAAGAATATTGATACTATTTTCCCCATAAATGTTTCTCTGTATAGAGTTTTACCAAGTAAATCTCTAGATCAATTTTATGTGATTGTCATTATTTGTTTATATATGCATTAATCTATGTTCTATTTAGCTTCCACTACCAACAAATGGTATCAAATCCAACCAGTTTAGAGGTCACAGATAACAAGATTATGTTTGTAAAGACCGGAAGTGATGAAGTGTTTAGGCAGGGGGGGTGGGTGCGGGTTTCCACATTATCGCTTGTATAAAAAAAAAATTTCCAGAAGAAAAATAGTTGTTCCTTGATATTCAAAATTGAATCAAATGTAACTTGTTACAGCACAATGATATAAAGATATCATATCTGAGTAGAACCAAAGAAAGTTCACAAGAGCATACAATGCAAGTAATAGAAGAATCAACGAAGGATCACTTAAGACACCAGCCAACTTTAACAAGAGAGATCATTCATACATGTCATAAGAAGAGACATAAAGGGTCTAGTTCATTTTATCCAAGGAGGTGCTCGAGAAAGAGTACTAATATCAATACCCTCATAGGTGAATAGTGTCAACCTCAAGCATCCAAAATGATACTCTAAAGACTCAACCATCCATACTCGAAAAAAATAGCCAAATGGTTAAAGAGTAGGATGTACAAGCTCTGCTCTATAAGAGCTGAAGCTTATTTTCCCCAATAGTTATTTCCTCGTAATATTCAGTGAAGGAAAGTAGGCCAGTAGCCATGGGGACCGCTTCCTTGGATAAACTGTCTGCTCTCTTATTGTGTTCTCTAAAGACACGATGAAAGTCTAATGCGTGAAAGCAGGCCTTTGGTCCCTTAAATTTGTCACACTAACCATCCAGATCAAAGAAAGAAAGAAGAGAGAGTTGCCTTCATCATTTACCCAATTTATAATCACATATGAGTCTCCATACACATGGACAGTCACATGCAATCACTGGTATAAACTTATGGAGGGAACGCTAGATGTTCTTTCCTGAAGTGTGTGTTGAAAACACTATTTAGTCTTCGTCGTCCCTCGCTCCAATAAATTAATAACACGTGTCGACCCTTTCAGTTTCAATTCTAGAAATCCGTCTGTGCTGCCGTTTTCGGCATGGCATTGCAACTGCTCACGTCAGGCGCAACCACTGGACCAATCTCGTGAATTCCACTCCCGCCCGTCTTGAGGCTCGAATCCTTGATGTAGTTAAAGAACCGGACATTATCCTGGCTGCAAGCTCCATAAGGGCCGCAGAAATCATAAATCTGGCATTGATATGTGGGTTGCAGCCAAATCGTTCTCCACATGCTGCTATCCTCGCTTTAAAGGTAGAGCCCAGATTCTCCATCTTTATCCATCACGAAGCAGGTATCGATATGGACCTGAGGTTTGAGAGAGTAAGTGAAATAGACAATTGCTGTATGTTTTTCAACAGCGCTGAAAACATAGATATATTTCGTTGGCATTTTTGGAAGTCCGCTGAAAATATCACCGTTCCAAAGCCCACTTTCCCATCCCCGCGAGATACAAGATGTAATCTTTGGATATACATACTGTATATTGATTGTCGTGTAAGTTGTTGAGAACGAAGACCAATGATGCATTGGTTGATTTTTATATAAATTATGAACTCTATGGATTTGGAAAGAGCGCAACTGTGTTCAGTGGGGATACATATATCTGGTATAATGGTTGTTGCTTGTCATTGCAAAGGACTGAGCGAAACGAAACTCAGATCCATTGTGGCAGACAAAATTAGTTTTTCATATGGCTGGTTTTCTATTCTTTTTGGAATACATATGTATTTGAATTTTTACAATCAATTGTCATGTTTCTGGAGAGGGCACAACACAACCCTCTATGGGATCGATGTTTCCTTATGCATATATCATGTTCAAGATTGTTAAATATACAACAAAGCCATGAGAACACAACTCATCCAATAGGATGCATCCTCTATTCCTTGCAACTCTTTTATACATAATATATTTATTGTTACAGGTATAATGTGAATTCAGTGCTCGGTAGGACGCAACCCATCCCAGGTAAAATTGTTTAGGTAAATTACTGTGGCATTTGGAAGGAAGTACACTTGTTGATGGTGTAACAATAACAATTTAATCCCTGCTCGGAAGCACAATTATTATATATATTTTTATTAACTGAATGCTTGAGTTGTGAGGAAGGATCAACCTGTGAACCTATGTTTCATATTATGTCTATGTGAAGGGAAGTGCATGACCATGTTGAGGGCATTAGCTGCCTTAATGTGCAAACGATTCTTCGCAGAATTACTAATTGCAAGAATTTAATAATTTTGGAATTTACATAGTCGCTTTCATTTTGTAAGTTATAAATTTTGTATAATTAAACTATTAAATGAATTTTTATACAACGAGTTTAGCAATCAATGTTTCCATAGTTGAAAAATCTATCTACTATGAAATTGTTACTTGCTTATCACCAACATCCAATTAAGCACTCTTACAGTGCGTATGAAAAGTATGTATTGGGTTGAAGTCGTTGTTCCTCGACAGAGTTTAGATTACCTCAATTGAAGGATTGATTGCTTGGACTTTGGCAGATACGAGGGGTGGAGATGGTTATGCTTGGTATACTCTTAGTAAACCCTGGAGTTATGGAAGCATGGGTGGGACAACAAGTAGGGAAGGTGAATTCGGTGGTGGGGGAGGTGGGCGTCTCAAGACCATTGTAAAGAGAATTTTGAATGTCAATGGATCTATTAGTGTCGACGAAGGATTGAAGGGTGTAGGAGGTTCAGGAGGGAACAATATTCTCCATCTGCCTAAATTGTAAGTTCGCTATATCTTCTTTATGCCTGAATTGAGATTTCCTAAAGTAGTATTCGTTGTATGCATATTCCTTGCACTCTCGTGATTGCGTCTCTTCTAAACTATAAACATTAGCCCTTAATACTCTTAAATGCATGTTCCATACATATAACAACAATTACTAACTAGCCTTAATCCTCAATAGAATCTTATAAAATCAAACGATTTTTGAGAAATTTAATCCTTGTAATTTTTTATTTTAGTCATTAATTTCTGGTCCATGGATGTAATTTATACAATCCCTTTAATGATCCTAAAAATAAATAAATTATCTTGCAGATATTTGACAGTGGATTTATTGTTGGTTTGAATTGCTATATGTTTAGTTTCAATTTGAGAGTTTGATTGTGCAGGTTGTTCATAATTGTTGTTTCCAATAGAGTTTTCTCCAACAATTAAAACTGGAACAACTCATTAACATGGAAAATAGATACACACACCCCTCTGCATGGATTCATGTGGAACAATTCTCACTTTTTATTTTTCCTATGTATTAGCAGTCGTAATAAATTGTTGGAGTTAAAGAGAGAGTTGGAATTCAGAGAATTGATGTACAACATGACATGTATGGGTGGTGATATCACATAACTTACTATGCCTTAATAACTAATATAGGCAAAAATCGACAAGGTGTCTCATTGCCAACCCCAACACATCCATCACCAGCACTGCCATTTACACCATTGCTCGTGCAACAACCTCCATCTCCACCTCGATATCTTCCACCTCCAATGATTCCACTGCTTAGACATACATCTCCTCCTGCATTGCATGTTTTGCCAACACCATCACACTAGGAGGGGATGTCTAATGTACACATCACCCTAGGATCCCATACACTCTTGTGGTTGGGTATCTTCTAAACTATAAACATTATCCCTTAAGACTCTTAAGTGCAGGTTCCATACATATAACAACAATTACTACTGGCCTTAATCTTCAAAGCAATCTTATAAAATCAAACAATTTCACGGAAATTTAATCCTTGTAATTTTTAACTTTAGTTATTATTTTCTGGTCCACGGATGTAGTTTATACAATCCCTTTAATGATATTAAAACAAAAATAAATTATCTTGCAGATATTTGACACTTAATTTATTACTAATATGAATTTCTATATGTTTAGTTTCAATTTGAGAGTTTAATTGTACAAGTTGTTCATAATTGTTATCACCAATAGAGTTTTCTCCAACAATTAAACCAGAACAACTCATTAACATGGAAAATAAATACATGCATCCCTCTGCACAAAATCATGTGGAATAATTCTCAATTTTTATTTTTCCTCTGTATCACCTATCGTAGTAAATTGTTGTAATTAAAGAGAGTTGGAATTCAGAGAATTGATGTACATCATGACAAGTATGGGTGGTAATATGACATAATTTACTATGTCTTAATAAATAATATAGGCAAAACTCGAGTACTAGCTTATTTCTCTTCCCTTCTACTTATATGTAATTATTAATTTTTTAAGTTTTTAATTACCCTAATATATCTATGCCTAAACATAATACCCTGAGTTTTCAAGATTTTTTTATTGTGTCCAAATTTGGCTCCCTATACCACTTTCACCAAAAGCGACAAAGAAAGCTTCGTTGCAAGTAGAGGCATGTACAAAATGTTACAAGAGCAAGCTTTGTTGCAAGTAATGGATTGGATGTGCCTACCCTAGATTTTACAATGATCACTGTACAAAAAATGTTTGGGGATGTTGCTAATATTAAGGTGAAAATGAAATCTCTTCCAGTAGTAATTCCTTTTCTTAGATATGCAACGGGTTTGATGAAAGAAACTGCAAAGAAGTCACCAATATTGAGAATACGCTTTGAAATCCATGATAGATATGATCAAAAGACGCATTCCAATCTCTTTTTTGTCTGGAGAGTCTCGTGGGAATATTGCAGACTACACTGTCAATAAAGCTTTGGCACAGTCTCGAGCGATCGATCAGTAGCCACCGTTTTCCCTCTCTAAGAGAATTTTGCAGCAATGTCAAATGCCTTGTTCTTCATTCTTCACGGGTTTATCTAAAATTGGATATTTTCATGAGTGCATTAACTGTAGTACTTGCAAATTTCTCCACAAAAAAAAAAAACCAAAAGCACCAAGACCTTGAAAGAAGCTAAAACGCACCCTCCTGTGAAAGGAACCCTCTCTTCCGTCCTTCATCGAGATTCTTGTCGATCTGAGGGAGAATGGAATCACCTGAGAATGGGATTTAATATTAAAGTATAGGTAGGATTGTTCGTTTCTGAGGAGGCCCGCTAATGCGGACACGGTTCTCGAAGAGCCCTCGGTGATGATGATGATGATGATGATGGATAGATAAATGAAATTGGAGCATGTTTGGTTGGATGTGGGGAATGAGATCAACATCGATAGTTGTTTCTTTCATTTATTTAATCCAATGCCAAAATTGTTTAGTGAAAATGGTATGTGGGGTTCATGCATTGTTTGGTCCCAGTGGTGGCATGATTTCTATAAAAAAAAACATAACTATTTTCTGTATTGTTTCAATCAAATGATTAAGCAATCTAATTGGATAAACTTCAATTTAATAATGTCAATCTAACTTGGTTGAGGTACACTACTCTATTCTAGCTAAGGAAGTATGTAAGATATTTTGTTTTTATGTTGATCGGTTGTAAGGTGGGGTGTGGTAGGTGATTTGCAATAGTTTGGGATGAATAAGTTGTAGAGGTAGACATTGTTTAGTTGTGAGATAAAACAAAGGATAGTTGAGCACCATGATGGAAGTGTTAAACTATTGTAGAGGTGTGCGACTTGCCACTTGGCGGGATATTGTATTCATTGGACCATTGATATTACATTGCAACGTTATGTGGATGTGTTCACATGGTGATAGTAAAGTGGGGTGTGGTAGGTGAGTTGCAATACTTTGAGATGAATAAGTTGTAGAGGTATACAATGTTTAGTTGTGAGAGAATTTACTAGCTAGAATTCTACAATGAAGCATAGTTTAGCACTATGATGAAGTGTTCAGAGATTGTAGAGGTGTGCACCTTGTAACTTGTAAGAGGAAGATATGTATGGGAGTGTGACTTGCCACTTGGTGGAAAATTTCCTTCATTGGACCATTAATATTGCATTGCAAAGTTATGTGAATGTGTTCTCAAGGTGACACTAGGTTGGAGTCTTTTGTCGGTTTCCTTCATTAGACCACTAGATATTACATTGTTGCATTTTTGGGATGTGCTTGCAATGTCATAATGGGTTGGAAACACCTCAACCCATTCTATAAGGTCATATTTTGTAGTGAATAAGTTGTAAAGGTAGACATTGTTTAGTTGTGAGATGATTTACTTACATAAAAGATTGTTGCAATGAAGCATAGTTGAGTACCGTGATGGAAGCGTTCATGTATTGTAGAGGTCATCTGCACCTTGTAACTTGTAAGAGTAATACACGTATAGAAGTGTGACTTGCCACTTAGCAGAAAATTGCCATTGGTGGACCATTAATATTACATTGCAACGTTCTATGGATGTGTTCGCAAGGTGACACTAGGTTGGAGTCTTTTGTAGCTTTCCTCCATTAGACCACTAGATATATATCATTGTAGCATTTCTTGGATATGTTTGAAAGGTCATAGTTGGCTGCAAACACTCCAAGTTTGTGGAAGATGTGGAGTTGTGTTAACAAGCTGTGATTTATGAAGAAACAATATATTTCCTAGATACGATATGAAGTTGTCACAACATTATTTTTTTGGCACATTTGGTGATGAAGGAACATACCAAGGAGAAGTTCAATCCTTGCATTGAGTGGGTCATGTTGTAAGGGAGACACCTTAACCGTCCTTGGAGAAAAATGTTGGGAATGGAGGCATTGCATGTGCTGCAAGGTGAAATGACTTGAATCATTGAATGTAATGCATGCCCTCTTCTTAAATAATTGGTTGTAATCAACATTGCAATCATTGCTTCACTTAAGGAAGACGTTGGCAATCCCATAAGGAGATGTGAAAGTGGAAGCGACTTGTTTAATTCAAGGGAGATAGTTAGGGTTCCTTCCACTACATAAAGGGAAGGCTTCAAGATATGCAACATTCAAGAAGTCATTCATACTTGAACGGAAGGTTGTCAAGGGAAGTAGTGTTGTGATGGGGTTGTAGGTTTAGGTTTGGGTAGTGTTAATGCTTAATTGAGTTGATGGTGTAAACAAAGGAAGAAACAATTGTTGTAGGGGGTAGGTTCATGAGTGCTTGAAGGATAAGTTGTGTAGTGAAGAGTCTCCAAAACATTGGAGTGGTTTTTTGTTTAGTATGAAGCATTGTACGAGTTGTAAGGTGAAATGGCTTGGGGCATTGAGTGTAGTGCATTCCCTTGCTTTAAATAAATAGTTGTAACTATCACTTGATTTAAGGGAAACATCACAACCAAGGATCCACATGAGATGTGAAAGTAGAAGTGTATCCTTTATTTTAGGGAGATGGTTAAGCTTCGTTCCACTATATAAAGTGGAGGCCGCAAGATGATAAGGCATAATTCACGAATTCATTCATATGTAGATGTAAGATTGTTAAAGGTAACATTGTTGTGATAGGATTACAAGTTTAGGGTTGGGTAATGCTAATTCTTGAGTAATTTGATGATGTGAACTAAGAAAGAAACTGGGTTTGCAAGGGGCAGGCTTGTGGATTCTCTAGGAAGAAGTCATGAATTAAGAATTTCTACAATAGTGAAGTAGCCTTGTACTTATTTGTACCACTATAACAATGTGATGGTTCACTAAGGCTACTCTTCATAATCTCCAAGAAGGATTTATTTTGAGATTGGAAGAGACTGGTAATATTGGGTTTATCTTAGAAGATGTTGGTAATATCGAACATAAGAGTTTCCATACGCCTCAAGTCAGTTTGCAGAATCTGAGGTGTGTTCTTTCTTGAGGTGTGCTTTACAACCACTATTCATAGCCGTCGTCCCTCCCATCAATGATTTTTTGTCGCGTGTCTTATATATGTCTTGAATTTTCTATTGTTCTTCATGGTGTTCCCTTTACTTCTTCCCTCTTGCCGTTGGTTTCTAGGGAGTTTCCATTGGTCTCCGCCCATCCTGCTCTACTAGGCTCATCTTGCTTGCAAAGCAATGATTCGTAAGGGACGTTGCTTTATTATCGAATAAAAGTGATAATACTTATGCCTATGGAAACTATAAGCTCTCTTTCAACAGTGACAACATAATTTCATTGACATACACTGGAGAAGCAATAGCATCTGCGAACGACTATTGGGTGGATCTCAATTCTATGGATGAATCACAACAATATGCGGTTGGTGGTGGTGAAGTCAAAGTGATTATTGCCAATGCAGGCATGAACACAGCTGGTGGTATCATCATAAGATACGAGATTACTTTCATGGAATCCAATCTCAGAGAAGTCCCTATGAGGAGACTTATCATGAGTAGCTATTATATAAAAAAGAAGTAAGAAGTAATATTAATATTAATTATAATTATTAATATTAATTTATAAATTAATACCCGTGAGATGCAGAACAATTGGTGGTAGGGTATCGTTAAGACACCCCCTAAGCTGAAAGGTCGTCAGTTTTAATCCCGCCAGATATTAAAAAATCCAACCATGTTAAAGGTTGGTGCGGTCCAGGCCGGGTGCGATCATCGGGTGATTTTGACGGCTTAGATGCCCCTGGTTCATGGTTTCTTAGCCAATGGCAACCCTGATAGTCAGGGGGGTTCCACCAGTTTGCTAAAAAAAAATTATTAATATAAATTAACATTATTAATTATTAATTATTAAATAAGAAGTAATTAATTAACTATTTATGAAAAGTCAAAAGACATGACTTATATTCTAAAGGACTCTAAATGGCTTATAAATCCCAAGGCAATGTAAAGGTAAACCATTACTTATCTTATCAAATTTATTTTATTATCCATACATGAAAATTTATTTTATTTACATTGGGTTTTCCCATAAGAAACATATTTTCTTTGTCCCATTGGTATCAAATCCAACTGTGATCTGATCTGGCTGATAGCCATCACTTCAGAGTTTTTGGAGATTCTGTTTTTTTATGCCAAAAGGCTCTTGGTCACAACACACTTCTCTCAAATTCTGCTTGTCCTTTTTCCCTACGTTTTTTTGTTTCCCTTCATTCTCCATGCTTCCATTCACGCCCACCACCTCCTACAAATCACGACCTCCCTCACCACATCTCCCCTGCTCTGTATTCACTCATACTATCATTCCCTCTCCCTGTTGTGTATTCCTCCATCCTTATGTTTTTCCATGCATCCTCCCATCCATGTTCTTCCCCCTCATGTGTCATCCCGCTCATCCTGCGTCATCATCTTCCCTCTACTCTCGTCGCTACCCATTTCCACGCCCATACCACCATTTACCGTCGCAGCTCAATCCCCTCGTTGTTTCTCCCATCGCTGCTCCCGTCGTTGCTCATCCCTCCATGCGCCCACTACCCCTTAACCCCCCGCAGTTTCTACTTCTCCACGCAACCCCCACTTCTTTCTGCATCCTCTGGATCTCTTCTCGCTGCTCCATGCACTAACGCCACCCACCACCAATATCGATTCCCACGGCCACTTTCCTTCTGCATTCACCTTCCTTTGCGTCCCTTCCTTCCTCCGCGTCCCTTCCTGTGTTGTCCCCCATTCTCGTTCTTCCCCCACTCCACCTTCCATTCACGCCTACACTCAATCCCTCTGTGCGCTATCCTCCACCGCGTGCTCCCTCCTCTACCGCACCTTCCTCCTCCGCTCGCTACCCTCCTCCCGCACCCTCTAATGCCTGCAAATATTCCCTACGCCCATCCTTCGCATCCTCTTCCTGTACTCCACGACCAACATTCATGTCGCCTCCTCGTCTCCACCTATTCTCTGTGCTTCCACCACCATGTCGGCGTTCTTCCGCTACCCTTCTCGCCCCCCCCCTCTCCCTCGTACCTTCCTCTCTCATCCCCCACGTTGTTGTCTCTGCCCATCCTTCTTCTGTGTCGTCGCCATCACCAACCTTACCTCATCCCCAACAATCAACAAGTAACCATAAGTTAATAATAATAATAATAATAATAATAATAATAATAATTTTATTATTATTTTAAAAAAATTATAATTATAAAAAATATATATATATATAGAGTAAAAAAAGACAAAGTCAAAAAAGATATTGGTAATAATAATAAAAACGAAAATTAAGTCTTTGAAGGTATTGAAGCGTTGTATATACATTGAAGAAATTACGGATTCCATATATAGATCTAAATTTTGGACTAAGTGTCCCTATTGTGAAATGGAATTCCAATATCCGACAATTTTTAAGAATGGCAATCGCTCCTGCCCAATATGTGGTAAATGTTTTATCATGAAAGACAAGCAAGTTAACTCACAGTTGCAATCACGAAAACTTGAAAGTGAATTAGGATTCTATAAGGAAAGCAATAAAAAATAACAATTTGAATATGACAAGGAGAATTTTAATAAATACCAAATTGAAAGATCATATTCGAGAGTCCACCAAACAAACTAAAGAATTTAATATTGCGAGAAATAAATTCGACAAGGACATACAAGAACGAGATGAAGAGATCTCTCGTCTAAGAGATCATAATCAGAAATTTCTGCTTCAAATCAAGAGGGAAAAGGATAAAGTTCAATGCAGTCAAAAGTTACAAGTGAAGATTCAAGCTCTCCAACAAAAAATCACTGGAAAAAGGCAAAGAAAATTTTGCCCTAAAGAAGGTTAATCAAGAACTAGATGAACAAATCGAGAATTTAAAAGAGGAGAAAAAGTCTCAAGACGACAAATTCGAGAAGATTCAGAGTAATAACAATTTACTGGAGAACAAAGTAGCACAAATCCAGAAGGAAGCATGCATACTTTCTGGAAGACAAATTCAAGTTGAGGAAGAAGAAATAAACACAAATTCAGTCTTTGTCATAGCTTAAAAGGAAGTCAATCCAGTAGAAAAAAAACAACACAAATTGCTTATCGACACCCTAATTATAAACGTCATTTTGACTAACGACAGGGTCAAAATGAACATGCACAGAAGGGCTATGTAGCCAAACAAACAAGAACATCAAATCAACATACTAAACAACAAACGAGAAGAACCACCCCACGAAGCCATCAAATAACTTCGATGAAGTTAGATCTCGGATGGACCACATCAGTGACGTTTCGACATTTCTTCTTTGGAATTTGTAACACATATCGTCTCATTTCATCAAGTGTCACAAATACTAAAAGAAAAGATCTAGAGATGATGGTTCAAGAAAAAATCAGATGTAATCATTGTCTTCCCTAAGGTTTGTGGACAAAGCTTCTCTAAGGGGAAGACAAGGTTATATAAAAAATTACATAACATACCATAAATAATAATATTAAATATTAATGTAACTTATTAATATTAATATAAATTAATATCAAGAATTATTAATTATTAAATAAGAAGTAATTAAATGACTATTTATGAAAAGTTTAAAGACATGGCTTATATTCTAAAGGATGCCAAATGGCTTATAAATCCCAAGGAAATGTAAATGTAAACCATCACTTATCTTATCAGATATATTTTATTATCCATACATCGATTATTTATTTTATTTGCATTGGGTTTTCCTATAAGAAACAGAGTTTCTTTGTTCTAGTAGTGATGGAAATTTAAGAGTCTACTCTTGAAATCAGAGTTCCTCCAACTAGATTATCATGTGGAGGGAAATTCAACAACATTGCAAAATCTATGGTATGCACAGACCCAATGCTCTCTGTGTAGACAAACTTGATGATACTCATACTTGCATATGCCCGCATGGCTTCCATGCCAAAAATATCATTGATACAAAATATTTACTTCAATAAGTACTAAACAAATCCATCTCCTTAGACAACAATAACTATACTATAAGGGCATTTTGGATCTAGAATGACATACCAGTTTTGTGCTCATTTGAAAGGGAAACAACAAACATGAGTTAATATATTGGCACTATATATATATAACTCATGACTGTATACTCTTATGTTCATTATAGAGATTCACTTACTCTTATGACTTCGTGGAAGTCTTCAATGCCTGGGGCCATGCCCTATCTTGAAGCCAAACAAAGTAGTGGAGATGGTTTGGGGATTATACACCCATAAATCTCCTTTATCTATGGCAACCCTGCAAATATTTCATAGACAAAGTTAAATGAGTATGCCAAAGTCATGGGTAAGCTATATAAACATAAACACAAATCAAACAATGACAAAAATACAATATGCCAGATAAATATTCTTATGCTAAATTTGAAAGCAATTTTGTTCTCTCCTGTTGATGAGGAATGAAATATTACTTGTAATATTATTGCAGAGCGGAGCCATGAACTCATATTCATCAGAAGTAAACGCTTATGTAGATGAAATCATCGCATTACAACGAAACCCCATCTTCTATTACCTCGAATTCCAAAAAATCAAAAGTAAACTATTGAAACAAAAATATAAACATAGTTCTTTAAATGCATGCCATTTTTTTCTAAGTATACTTAGACTTTGAAAGAAACTATAATCATTATTCATATCAAATTTGATGTATGCATATACCAAAACAATTTACACTTTGAAAGAAAACTATAATTATTAATTGTATCAAATTTGTTAATGTATAAACCAACATATATTGATATATTTTTGCTAAAAAGTTTGCTTTTTGGAGCTGATATAAATCATCACGTTTGCCATATAAATTAATGTTAAAATTCTTAACGTACGGTCCCGTAGCTCAGTTGGTTAGAGCATTGGTCTTATGGCCCAGGTGAGTTCAAGCCGAAGGTCGCGGGTTCGAGCCCCGCCGGGACCACGCTGAAAAATTTCTTTTATTTCTTTTGCAGTTAAAATATCACGTGTAATCATGATATTATAATATTTGGAATGAATTCCATGTCTTATGACGCGGGTCAGCTTTTATATTTGGAGTGAATTCCATGTCTTATGACGCGGGTCAGCTTTTGTGCCGGAGATCATGATGTTCTAATTGTTTGAGAGGAATTCCATGTCTTATGACCCACGTGAGTTCAAGGCGATGGTCGCGGGTTCGAACCCCGCCGGTACGATTTTGAATCATCAGGTGTAATCATGATATTATAATATTTGGAAGGAATTCCATGTCTTTCAACCCTTGTTAGATTTTAAGCCGAAGACCATGATGTGAATTCCATGTCTATTCCTCATATCTGTGTAACCCACTGTATTTTATTTTGCAGTTTGCATCCCCTTGAGATAAAAGGTGTAATCATGATGTTCTGATTCTTGGGAAGGAATTGCGAGGGAATGGAATCGCAGAGCAGAGTACATGATGTGAATTCCATGTCTATTCCTCATATCTGTGTAACCCACTGTATTTTATTTTGCAGTTTGCATCCCCTTGAGATAAAAGGTGTAATCATGATGTTCTGATTCTTGGGAAGGAATTGCGAGGGAATGGAATCGCAGAGCAGAGTAATTTGTTCAAGTGAGAGTCATGCTTCTATTATTCTTTGATTTATGTGTGTGTTTTTTTTTTCAGTAGTAGAAAAAAGCCATTCCTTGATATTCATAAAGAATCAAAGGACATCAAAGGTGCCTTCCCAAAAAATGGGTTACAAACATATAATTGATTAGAGGGATGATAGCTACAGCAGCATCCTGCATGAGTCACAACACAGAGGGGGGAAAGTACATTTTCTGCAAATACTATACCCATCAGAAATAAGAATGTCCCACATAGCCATATCTACCGAGAATCCAAAGAATGTAGAACAGCAGTCTAAAAGAAGCAGCTCCATTACTATCCCCTAGGTGCATAAAAAGTGGAGAACATGCTCCAGCACCAAGCTCAAAAGTAGTTGAAACAATCCTGTGAGGTCAAATGACCATCAATGAATTCACAGTAAAATCCCGAACCTGGAGCCAAAAAAAGTGCTTTTTTAGACAGTCGGTCTGCGAACTGATTGTGTTCTTGATAGACATGGAAAAAGGTGTGTTTGTTTTCAAGTGTTTGACTTGTGTTGATATACCATGCTTTACAAACATGTTATCAAAGCTCCTACAAAGATTTCTCCCATTGTTGATTGAAATCCAATTGTGACATTGCATGTAGAAAGACCTTTTGTTTTTTTATAGTTTGTTAGCCTTTCTTGGTTGATTGAATCACTCCATTGTGTCTAAATTATCCTTTAGATCAAGGAACACCTTTCGTTACATAAAAAAAAGGCTTATATTGTCCCAAGATATGGTTAATTTTATAAGATGATTCAACAAAGGTGAAAAAAAGGATTTATAAAATTTTCTTGCTTATCTTCTAAGTTTATTTAGTTTTTTTGCACTTTTTTTATTTTCTTTGTTGATGTCTATGTATGTTCTTTACTCTATGCTTTGAGCAAACTTAACAAATTAGAAATAAATATAATGGTTTCAAGTTGTCCCACAACTTTTTCTTGCTAATGATTTATTTTTTTGGCTCTATTAAAGTTTCAATGTAGTTCTTGGTGGTAATTTTCTAGCATTTTGTGCAAGATTATATCTTGGATCTTTGATCTTGCATTGGGCTCAGAGTCTTTCATGGTTGCAAGTTCATTCTTATGGGACGCTTTCAAGGTTTTCTTCACTAGGTCTATCCATGCGCATTCTTCATGGAAGAGTTGGGATGTAGCTCATGAACTCCTCTAGTTGCATGAAAGACTTTACATCTTCCCGATCTATCTTCATACATAACAACACACATTTGGATCATAAGTGTTATTTCCAAAGGCCCATCTATGCCCTCAGAACCATTGTCCCATGTGGGCTTTCTTTACATTGCTACTGTTTGTTAAGCAAAAAAGAGTTGATACTCCTTGTTAAGCAAAAAAGAGTAATGTACCTCTACTTGAATTAACTTTGGTATAACTTGTTACATTATAAGGTGTTTCTCACAATGTAGTCCATCTCTTCCAATGTGATATTTTCCCTCTTCTAGCCATTTATTTCTCTTGACGGCCCTCTACTCCTTCTTTGTCACCCTTCCCTTTGACCCTCCTCCCATGGTTCAACATCCTTGCCCTCTTTCCTACTATTTTCCTAATATGTATCATGCCTCTCCTCTACATCTATTTGAGTTACCTATGGGTAATTAGTGGGTTGAAAAGGTTCTATTTAGCACACTTTCTATACCATGATAGTAGGGATCCCCTTAATGATGACTTAAACATGGCACATTTCTTTTTTGGATTGGTTTCTCCCGTCAACTGCCAATGGGATTTGAGGATAAATATGTGGTCTATGCCATTTGTGGATCAAATTCTTTCACACAACTTCAAAAGGAAAAACTGTGACAAATAAGTGACGATAAAATAAGTTGCAAAGTTGCAAACAAATCTTATTCTATGACATAAAAGCGAGTTATTCCATTTAATAAAGTACAAATATGTCATTATATTTACAAACACAAAATTGACTTTATTAGTTTTAAAATATCTTTCCTTGTGGCTTTGGTACTTACTTTATTACTCCCATGTGTTGTCCCTTCCTTTGTCCATGCAATACCTCTGTGCATTTTTCGACTTTATCTCCCCTTACACCAGTTGTTCATCGTGCGATGCCTGCTAATTCATTATTCCTTGTTTTCCGCATTCTTATGCGCTAGCGATGGCCTCCTATGTGTTTCCTTTATTCTTTATCCAACTTTTGATTGATATATCTAGGTATCCATTTCTACGTTAAAAATAATTATTTGCAAGCATTGTTATCATGATAGTGGGGGCTCGTAGGATCTTAATGGTCGGTGGTTTTTCTCTTTCTTATCCATTTCACCCAAGTCTATGAAGTAAATATTTGTAAAGGTGGTTCACATAAAATGGTAAACATATTTTGAAAAGATAATAGTATAAATATTAATTATAATAATGAAGCTAGGGAAGTTTCCACTCATAGTATTCAATGTGTTGTATTTTTAATTCTAACTTTGAGAATATTTCCAACCACTTTATGGGTTTTTCCACCACCAAAGGGTAACATTTAAAAGAATTGTAAAGAGAAAAAAATTTTCAAACTTACTCAAAAAAATTTAACTGAAACAAAACCAAGTTTAAATAATGAGATTTTAAAGGTGCATATCAAATATTAAAATTGCATTGACAAGTTTGAATGTAGCAATTACCAAAAGATTTATCATTTGTAATGTAAAGTCATAAATAGGAACATTACATTAAAACACTAAACACTATCTTCATGTTTACCGGTAGCAGCATTCATATATGAAAACTCACTTGGTTGATCTCATTGTCTCCTTCTTATTCTCCTTTACTCTTCTCCATGTATTTTTTTGTGTCCTTATTTCTCTTTGTCTCCTCCCTCTCGATTCATGGCAACCCTCCTTCCTTTGTGAATTGTCCCCTTTCCTTAATCTCCTAATCTCCCTCCTCTACTTATTTTTTGCTCTATCTTCTTCACTAGGGAGACAAAAATGCCTAAATATATCCTCCTTAAGACCTTATTTCCCTCTCCTTCCATTAAAGTTCAATGACCCAATTAATATCCAATAACCTCATTAACAAAATAAGAGGCTTTGCCTCTTATTTGCCAAAATTAATATATTAAAGACACAAGGAAAGTGAATTGACCACTATAAATTTGGTTGTTCAACAATCACATGGATCAAAGGCAGCTGGGTTGGGAATCCATTTCATTCATACAATGAAAAATTTAGAGAGGGAATGTGTGTCATTAGATAAAACTACAAGATCCAACATCCCACACAACATTATGGCTTGACAACCCATTTGATCACAATACAAAACAAACACCAGATAAGATGTTGACTGTTATATGGGAAGTGATCATTGGCTAAGAAACAAATTGATGACCCATTGGATGGAAACACCCATGAGCGGTTAGATATTTTGTGGTGAGTCAACTACAACTCAACCACAAAACAAACAATCATGTTAAGGCTTTAGTACCATCCAATGGGGATTGGGAAACTCTCTAGGTAGAAATAAAAGAACAATCTTGAGTTGTGGACATGGTGTGCTTCTTAAACTTTGTTGTTTCTACCTCAATGCACATGCCATTTTGACATTGTTCCCCTTTCACTTCTTCCTCCAGTTCCATAGTGTGACCCACTAATGTTCTATGTTTTTCTTTGGATATTTTCCCATGGCTTATCAAGCCTTTCTTCAATGCAATAAAGTTTATTAGGAAGCAAGATAGCTCCATATCCAACTCAACACAATGCCCCAAATCTCTTATCATCCCACTCACATTGGAAATTGTAGTTCCCTTTTCCACTTGGGACACCAACACAACAAACACCAATTCCTCTTTGTGCTTCCTAGACACAATAAAATTACTCTCATTGTTGTCTTCATCTCCTTCACTGGCATAATTTTCAAAAGGAATGTCTTCCACTTCACCATTTATTGGTGGTATTTTTCTTCCTCAATACACTTAAGAACAATAATCTCTTTAGTGTGTTCCTGTCACAAACTTCCTTTATTACATGTAATGGAAATAGTTTCTTCTATCACATCTTCCTCCTTGAGTTTGCAAATCAATGACATGCACATTGCACAATTGGATCAACTTGTATATCAAATGAAAGATCTTCTTCCTTAGACATGCACATATGAAATACATAAACTACTTGCAAATCAACCATGATATCCTATTGTTGCATGCTTGTTGCTGCAATTCCCCCCACATCATCCTCATATTCTTTTGGCATGTATTTAACATGCTCATCATCTTGTTCGTTTACCTCTGCAACAACACATGGGACTTTTTCCATTTCAAGTGTTGATTTTAAACTCAACACACTACCATCAAAGTTTACATTCCTCTTTGCTTACACTACTTATAAGCCTTGGCACTCCATCATGGTTCTTTTCCATTTGTTCTCTTGCAACCTCAATGCTATGGTTTATCCATGCACATTTATAAACAAATAAATGGGCAAACAAAACAATGATCTCCACTAAATTCCTCTTCTTTCTCTTCCACAACTTTTGTTTTTATAATTGCAACTTGCAATATTTCCTTCTTTCCTCTTGTTTATGTTGCTTGTATGCAACACCATCATCCTCATCTTCATTGTCCCTATGAAACTTCCTCTCATACATGCTCCTCTTGAACGTAAGGGTTTTCACTTTCATGATGAAAATTGATTGAGGCTACGTTTTTTGTATTTTCCTTTTAACCTCCATAACCTTCAAGATTGTTTCATCTTCAATTACATTAACTTTCTATGTTCCTCCTCTACCACTACAATATTCTCATCTCCATTGTTGTAGGGTCTTCACCCATTTTTGCTAAACCCTTTTTAACGTTTCTCCTTCAAATGTGCACTTAAAATATACAACTTTTCCATGGATTCCATCTCTTTCAACCCTTAACTGGTTGGTATCTCAACCTTTCATTTTCTTATACAAAATCCCTATGGGATATAACCTCTTCCTATCTTACCACACTTCCATCATTTCCCTCTCTTTCAAAACTTTATTTAAATTCTATAGCAATATTATTGTTGTTCTCCTTTTGACTTATAGCCACAATAGGGTTGCTTCTTCCTTCCCCTACATACACACATTCATAAACAAGGAATGTGTTAATAAGACTATTGTCCTCATGGGTATGACCTCCAGGGACTCTCCATACTTGGATGCACAATAGATGATTGCTACATTATCACCCTTTTCCAACTCTAGTAGCAAATCAAAGACCTACTACTCATCATTTTCTCTCAAATCCCTAGCATGGATATTTAAATTCACCTCCTCTTCATAGAAGGTTTCCTTAATCTCTTCTCTTTTGACACACGCATGTTGTAATATGTAGAACATTCAAGGTACATAGATCCAACTTTAGGATATTCACCAAACACTTTAGAATGCACTTAAGAGGTATTTTGATGATGATTATCCACTTGATGGAAGACCTATAATTTTTTTCTATTTTGTATATTCCATTGGCATTCCTATGCATCATTTTATTTATGTAAAATGTTTTAATGACATTGAATGATAAAACTACATTTCATGGTTTTATACGTATAAGTTATATTCATTTTTGTATTTTTAATATAGTAATATGTTGTAGTTGTAAAAAAAACTATATCTTTATGTCTATATTTTATTTTTGTGATTCTTATATTTTTAATTATATATAAGTTTGTGAGAGTTCCTTAGAAAGTTTATAGACCATATTTCTCTTTATTTCATTCTTTCAATAAGATATAGCACATTTTTCTCTTTATTTCATTGTTTCAATAATTTACACAATATAATGAAAAGCATTACAATCTTCCGTGTGTTAATTTTAGTAAATTAGTGCATTACATTTTTCCTTTCATACAATAGTTGTGCTAATTTTGGTTATAAATTAGCTAGCTCTCCCCAATATTTCCAAATTTCTCAAGGTTTGAAAGCATGTATTAAAAACTGAACTAAACCAGCGTAGATCCAAATCCTAGGCTCTATCAAGCGCCGAGATGGATCAAATCTCTCGAGTTGCAAACCTCTTCTTAGGTATAAATTGATTTGATTCAAACCAAAAGACACATATTTTCAGTGGTGGGAGGTGACACAAAACTGGAGTATATCCATGTAAGCTTAGTATCTTTAGTTTATGTAGTGAAATAATACATTTTAAATACCTACACACAATTAGCAATCACAATCTCTCAAGTAGATTACATGATAATCAATTAAAATACTAAGTTACTGTCATTAGAGGGAGGGATCATCCACTCGAGGATTAGAGGGATTTTCCTACCAATCATTCTCAAGAGTGAATTGTGCAATTAAATTTTTTCATTGCCTTTGTAGGAATTAGAGGGATCCGGAGAAAAAAGATAATTTGAAGGTTTTGGCAACAAAAAAAAACAAGGATTTTATGACCCATTATGTACCACACCCTGTAAATAAGAATCTATATCTATTTATCCAGTAACTATAATCTTTTTAGAAATTTTAAAGTATAATAATGAATACACAATTTAAGC